>PVKB01000007.1:1148121-1435007 GCA_004027205.1 Ctenodactylus gundi | reverse complement strand
AGACCCTGTCTCCAAAAAAAGTAACATCTTCCTATATATTCACATTTTAAGCTGTGCTAAAATATTAAAATTTTTATTGACCACAATATCTGTGTCATATCCTTGTAATTCCATGTTTTTTGTGACCAACTAGTTCCACGTATCTATTTGATGAGTCTGCCTCTGATTTGACTCCTTTGAGTCCCTGTGATTCACTGCAGGAAGAAGCATATTTTATAAGCTTAACTTTCATCGTATTTTTCTACTCTCCCCTTTTGAAAAATTTCTTAAACGAAGGAAGCACAGACTAAAGTCCCTGGAGAGATTGGCTCATGCCTGTCTTTTCCAACTCATAGGACAAACTTTTCTACTTTATCTTTTTATATTTTCTTTTAAAGTTCTTTTATTAGATGCAATCTCACTGAACTTTTGAGCAAGTTGTTCCTTCTGCTAATCATAATAACTAATCAATATTAATGCTGACAGACACCATGTGCTAAGTAAATCCTGCTGTGTTCCAGGTTCTTACAAAATTGTAACTATGGGCATTATTTCATCTTTCCAGTGACTCTAAGAGTAACGCACATCTACTTAGAATGACGCATCTTGTCCTGTCCAGGGAATTAAAAGCCTTTTCCTCAAACAGACCTCCACCCAAATGTCATTTCTTAAGAAATATTTTCCAGCTAGTATAGATCTCAGGTGCAATGTCATTTATCCCTACACACACTGAACATTAAGTGCACCAGGAAAAAGAATATCTTTTCTTGTTCACCAGTGAATTTGTAGTTTCTCAATCTACAATGTTGATAGTAACTGCAAATAGTTGCATTATTCATATTGTATATTTAATACGTGGAGTTGAAAAAATGCTCAGCACATTCTCAAACATTCTTACATCTTCAGTCAACATCGATAAGCAGAGTTTGGCACACACACAAAGCTTGGGTGGAAGTTAAGTAGACAATGACATATTGGCTATGCTCCTTGGTAGGTGATATGAGTCATTGATTTGTGTTTCCAGAAGAAAGAGCAGCTTTGAGATATGGCACATAAAATGTCTTCTTGCTTATCTAAATCCACTGGAACTCCTACTAAAAATTAAGAAATCTGAAACATCACCAGTTTTAAGAATCTCTATATTTTACATGCCCTTTAGAAAAAACAAAGGCTTCAGGCACAAAGAGTGAAATGGAGCAGTCTGGTCTTGTCTGTTTCAAAAATATGGGGGAGCATTTCTTATTTTATATACAAAATAGCTGATCAAAGATTGCTTCATTGAAATACTGAAAACATTCTTGCAAAATCAAGTCTTTGGGTCTAAAGAACTAAAACTTGTATATATTTTTCTAGACTATTATAGCGTGTTTATATAATTTCATTGTGAGCATCATTAAGTGTTTTCAATATAATGTCTAGTAGAAGGCAACACAGATATTAAAAATAAATCGTGTTTGTTGTGCCTTTGTAGAAATCACTTTAATAACAGTTAATTAATTTATAGCTACTGATTTGGTGGTGATTTGCAAACTTAAAAGAGAGAAATAACACTTTTAGATGTATTTTATATAATGAAATATATATTGATACATGGAAGATATTAGTGCAATTTATTTATAAATACAAATACAATATAAATAAAATGATATAATTACTCATTTTCATATTGTATGATTAATTGTATTATTAATATGCATAATATAATGTAAATTGGTGAAATATTTTGTACTTATTACTATTCGCTTTACATATTTGATTTTAAGCCCTTGTCCTGCGTGACTTTGTTGTTCCGGATTATGCTGTTTTCCAAGACCCAGAAGTATTGATAGAATAGAATTTCTGAAGCAAATAGTCTATTGCTGCCTCTAAATTTGAAATTTTTTACTTGACCTTTTTTTCCCTTCGAGCAAGTGACTTCCATTCTTCATGTTTTCTCTTATACATATATCTAGAAGATAATTTTTTAAAAGATGCATTTTCGCATAACTCTATCTGTAGCAGTTCTTAAGCAGGTTAGTGTCTAAAACCGTGTGAATCCTATGTGCATAGAGGAGCCACCAGAAGTGACAAATTTATAGTCACTTTAGACAAAAAGCCATCATTTTGGTTGACCACAATTATAAGATGTAAAAAAAGTGCTTATAAGATTCATTGACTGTTCAGTGATATACATATAAACTATGTGTCTAGTACTGAGATATTTTCATATTTTTAGCTTCATTTCCCCAAGAAAATACTTGTAATATCTCCATTTTACATAGGAAGAGACATAAACTCAAAACAAAGACATTCATAAAGTACCTCATAAAATAGTTGTTTTGTGAATGATCTCCTGTCAATGGAGAAGAAACTTTTAAGTCAGTAATAAGATGCTTGTAAAAATTAAACAAAGTGTCCACTCAAAACATAAACAAAATACTTGGGAAATAGCGTTTGGGAAACTTTAAGTATTTTACATCATTTGTTTATTCAGTAAGTGTTTTGGGAGCACCTACACCTAAATGGGGTCAGTTCTTGTTTTATACATTTTGTATATATCATTAAAATATTTAAAATCGAAAGCAAACAAACTGAACCTAGCCCCTGATATCCTGAGCACTCATTCTAGTAGATTACTAAATACATATCTTTTAATTTTCAAAATTCAGTTTATTTATAGTAGGTTGTCATATATAAATTATACATATATATATAAAATTATATAAATCAAGGTGATGAAGGAATTAAGAATGTTCAAACTCTATAGAGTTATCACACATTTATTAAAGTATCTGAGTTTATTCACGAAGTCAGTTCTTCAGGAAGGCTACTTCATTAGATTTAATTCATCATGAGAATGTTTTTTGCAAATGGAAATAACACAAATCACTCCGACATATGCACCATACATGAAGAAGCTCTATTTAAACCTGAGACAGAATTTCTTACTTTATAGACAAAGTACGTGATCACAATATTGTTCCACTAAAATACTGAAAACATTCTAGCAAAATCGAATGTATGGGTCTGAAGAATTAAAACCTACATATATTTTTCTAGATTTGTTTTTCTATAGCATGTTTAACTAATTTCTTTATGAGCATCATTTAATATTTTGAATGTGATATCTAATATAAGGCATCACAGCCATGAAAGATAAATTGTGTTTGCAGTGCCTTTGTAGAAATCACTTCAACATCAGTTAATTAATTCATAACCACTGAATTGGTACTGATTTGCAAACTTAAAAGATAGAAGCTGTTGAGTTTTCATTTATTAGGCATTAACGTTCTGAAAGATAAGAACCCAAAATATAATTTTTTTTCTGTGAACATTTAATTTCTTATTAGACTTTAGGAAATAAATACTTGTTTTTTGGCTTCTGCTCTGAAAATACTGCAATCCTACATGGTGGTTTCATTTTCACATAACTTTTGATTTGATATTCAACTCATTAGAAGAATGCTTTGCCCTCACATATTTTTTCTTTGCCAGAGCCTATTTCTTTTAATTACTGTACTGCTGAATGATTCATTATTTGATAGGGCAGCTATCACTTCTTGTAGGTAGGCATATAGTATACCATAAAGCATATATTATCTGAGGTCTGCTAGCTATGTTTATTTTGCACCAGCTGGGTTGTTTAAAATAATATTGAAAATTTCCCTGAATCAATAGCTTTACGTTCTTCTACAAAGCATAATTTTGAGGATTAAATGAAACAGTTGGTATACAATAATGCTTCTCACATACTGTACAATAAGTAGGCGATGCAGGTACAATTACTATTTTACTGATTTCAAAATTCATATCTTTAACATATTAACCTTATTAATTCCCATAATGTTAGATTCTTCAATTTTGATTGTTATTGTGTGAAATTTAAAGATCGACCTGGGGAAAAGAGGAATCTTTATTTTCTCATTTAATAGATTTTTAAAATCAATTTTTCCTCAAGTATTCTTTCTCCCTCTAGTTTTCTGAATTGAATATTCTTGTTATTTTTGTAGAACAAAGAACAAGGGCATGTACATTTTTGAATTAATTTGATCAGGTTTGACTTTATTCCATAATATGAAAACACAGTGGAGGTGGAGAAAGCAAAGGGAAAAAAGAGGGGAAATAAAAGTTTATTATGTTTAGCTTTTTATATCATTTGATACAGATCTTCTAGAATTTTATTTGAAAAATTGTCTTATTTAATGATTTCAACATTCTGAATTTACTCCCAATTTTATTCCCCTCTTATACTCACTGAATGTTTAGCCAACACAGGTTGAGTTCCTTAGCTGTTTACACCATTTCAGCCAAAACCTGAAACTTGGAAATCTCAACTCAAATGTCATAAATACTTACTTTGCAAAGAGTCAGTTTTTAGTATCTCTGTCTCAGTTCCATGCAAACTTGCTCATTAATCTCCAATTGACAAAATAGTGCGCTTTTTTTGTTTGTTGTTGAGTTTTACTTCTGTTGCAATATATGACATAATGGACCCTACGGAGTTTGCATTATTCAGAAAGTTTGAGATTGTGTCTATGATGAATGATATCTCATATGGTCAACTATTTCTTGGTTCTTTGAATGAAATAATGAAATAAAGTTTTCTACTCAAAGTGTCCTATATATGCCTTATTTCCGCCATTTTCTCTTTTATGTCATGTAGAAAACTTTAAGAGGAAAGTAGTATGTTACTTATATTGAGTAAATATGTGCTTAGTTATTTAGGGAAGAAAATATATTCTAAGAAAGTCTAGTTGAGTATTAAATGGCTCAGAGGAACAAAATTTTGAAATATTTGCTCGTCATATAATCTGGTTTTGTGTTTTATGACAACTGTGAGTCAGTTAATTTTTGCAGTGTAGTGTTTTCGTGTTTACTTTAATCACTTTGATAAATTTTACAAGAGCAATGCTCATGTTTTATTTTTGTCTATTGAATGACTAGTAATTATTCTTCCTAGAAGTATGTTTTTCTAATTCGATGAGTTTCTATTCTTTTATTTGAAGAGGTTATGCCCCTATTTCCTCAAAGCAACTTGGTTATTATTTTAAATATATTTTATTTTTAAAACAAGGTGTGATAGCTTTAACTTCATAGCTTAAAGCTTCAGTGGGGTTGAGATAATGCAATTACCTTGCGTTCTTGCATGAGCCAACAAATAGAGTTCATTAGAGGGTTGAATCTCTGAAAAACAGAAGCTATTATGAAGTGCAGAGGACATTTAAAATTTCTCATGCTTGCTGTTCAGAATGGCATATTTAATAAGATCAAGTTTTCATATTTAAAGTGGAATTGATTTTTATTTTTTAAACATACTAAATATTTTGCTTGGTCAAAACTGCATAAAATTATGCATTCAGCCAACTAGAAATATAACAGGCCAGCATTATTGAAAGGGCATGTTAATTAAAAAGAATACTTTTAGTAAATTTATCATGTCCTGGCTTCTATATAATCAGATCACTGTCAAAGCACATAATTATAATGTTCTTCCTTGTCCAACAAACCAGCTACATGAATATTATTATAGAACAATTACATACACGAAAAATATTTAAGTTGGCATATGTTGTGTGGCTTCTCAGTTGATGAAAATATTTTTTGTTGTAGACATATGAACAACACACTAGAAATTTAATTAAATTAATCTACTTAATCTTTGTTATTTTAAGGATTGAGGAAAAAAGTAGAAACGTTTATCTATGCAAATAAAACATCATTTTCATTTTGTATAGAAAATAGTCCAGTGTTACTTATCATTATAAGACTAATGGCAAAGAATAAAGTTTTAGTGAATTTGAAGTTTGGCATGATTATTTTCTATCTTTCTCTCTCTATTTTTTTTTTTACATTTATCATCTGAGAAGTGGGTCGTGTAGAGAAACACGATTCAAGCCTTCTGAATTTTGCTAGAATCTTTTTGTTTGTTCAATTGCATATCAATTCCGGAAGTAAATTATAATATAGCAAATTAATCTATCTTCCATTAGCTCTAATTTTACCATCTTCTGACATCAACTTCATCTTTTATGACATATAATCAATTGTATCGAACATGTCATACCGTAAGTACTATAAAATAGATATATTCAAATTGATAGAACTGCATTTGTAATCATCTGGAAATATTCACGCTGATATTTAAAGACACACTACTTCCTATTATAAGGATTTTAGCCATCGTAAGCTCAGCGTCATCATGGTATTTGCGATAGTACTTTTTTTGAATGTATCACATTGCAGTGAACTATGGCTTTACCTGAGGGTGTACCATCGGCTAATGATGCCATTTTTGCTCTGAGCAGTTTCTCTTCCAATGGCTCATAAAATATGTGGTACTTTTTCATGAGAGAAGAGTTCAATAATTTTAATAGTCCTTGAATATATTTTCTTACTATATTCTATCCTGTTTGAAATAAGCAAAATATGGCCTGAATTTGTGTATGTCCACAGAAATAGAGGTAGAATGATTTAGGAGTGGGTGAAGAGGAAAAAAGGATTAAAGCTACATGAAGGCAAGTTCTCACAACCTTCTGTGACTGTACCATCTCTCCCCCACTATGCCTGTTGTATTCTAGGTGAAGAGAGCCCTACGTGCCTGGCTTTGCACCTAATCGAGTTTTGTGCTTATTGTTTAATTTTATCATCATGACCATTTTATGTAAATCAGATATAATTATCTTTATTTAAGAAATGAGTTACTACTGTACCCAGATACGGTAATTGACCTAAGTGTGTGCAGCTGGGTAATAAAGCTATTCAATTATGAAATAGCTGAGTAATAATCTGAGTAATAGCTGAGTATCAACTTTGGCTTAGGATGCGGTTACCATGAATTGAAGACATGTCTTAAAGATTTCTAATTAAGTCTTCGACATCAGGAAGAAGATTTATAGAAATCTCAGTCGTTGAGTTAGGAAAATTGGCAGACAAGGGTCGATTGGGGGGCTAGATGATCACCGTAAACATTACTCTGTAGTTCCAAATCATTGTTTTTCTTCGTCTTCTCCTTTTCCTCCTCCTCCTCCTCCTTCTCCTTCTTCTTCTTCTTCCTATGAAACATTTGACAGTGTCTACAGGCATGTTTTCCTTGTTGCAAGTGAGGATGCAGATTCAACTGACATGCAACAGGTAGAGGCAATTCTGTCTTCCTTATTGCTACACCAACATATTCACATACAGATCCTCTAAAGCTGTTAGGCAACTTACAATCCACAGAGCATCACATGAAAATAAAGTTATTCAATAGAAAATGTCAGCAATGACAAGGCTGAACATCTCCACTAATGGAAAAATAAGACTCCTCAAATTAGGAAGTGGATGTGAAACCTTCAGCATAATTTTCATTCCTACACACTTTGTCGGTGTCTCTATTTCTATTCTGGTCATGCGCATAAGGCAGAGTATTGTGTTGATTTTTGATTCCACCATGTATAGACAAGGTAACCCTGGCAAGGTCACCTTTGAAATAGGAATGATATAGCAACAATGTCTAAGTGATGAGGTTCTTTTGAAGATAAAAAATAATCAGGATTATTTTTAAATTTTAATCCAGCACATCGATGCTCAATAAAATACAACTGTTATGGTGATTTTATGTAGCAACATTTATCAAGTTTGTGAAACAGAAGGTATATATTTTTTTGTGGAACTCTATTCATTTCTTCCACCAGTTCCTTTCAGCCTGGTGTTAAAACAGCATTAGCCATTTGTGAAAAACTCTGTCCTTTAATTATTTCTTGCATATTAAGGATTATTATATTCTACCAATTCCAAGGTCACATGTAATTTTCCGACTCACATGAAAGTCTATAAAATGGACTAGGTCCTCTGTGTCAGTGGCCCAGTTTAAACCTTTTGCAGCTTCCTTACTAAGAATACCAAGAGCTCTAATGCCCTGGCTTGGAGGACATTCTTCAATCTGGGCTCTAATAAAGGACCACACCCTTGAATTTTCCTGTTTGAGATCACAACCATGACATCACTGTCTTCAGATTTATGTTTTTCTTAGAGATATTTTGGATTTCCTTTACCACATTCCCTCTGTGGGAACCTCACTGGTGCTTTCTGATATTTAGTCTCAGTGGGCAATTCCGTCTTCTTTGTTGGTATGCCAATATATTCACCTACAGAATCTCTAAAACCTTGAAGGTCTTGCAGACTCAGGAAATCTGGCTCAGATATCCTCTGCTTTGGAATCCCACCACCTACCTATGGGTCCCATTTCTGACCTTCACAGGCAACTCACAAGTAGAAATATGAGACACGAAGCCATTTCTCAGGGCCTTGTTCCAAAATCTACTTAATTTGTTCTTTCTCTTGTTTCCCAAGTCTTTGCTAGAAAGCGAATAGAAGGGACTCCTGCTTCAGAAATCCAGCATCGTTCCTTTTGTAGCTATCAGTGCAATATTAAGATGAATGTTTAGCTTTCTTTTAATTTGTCGACCTGTTTTGTTTATCAAGTAGGTTTGGTTTGCTCTTACCCCCGTTCTCTCTATCTCAAAATATAACAACTAACCCTCCCAGACATCATGCCATCTTCATGCTGTAATCATAGTTTTCTGTCCATTCGTTCTGTGCTAGTTCCACTCTAAGGAAAGTGAATGGAATTGAGCATGTAGCTCAGTGACTAGAACACCTGTCTGGGAAGCATGAGGCCCTGGTTCAATCTGCCAGCATCGCATAATAGCTGGGCATGGCGGTGCAAGCCTGTAGTCCCAGCACTTGGATGGCTGAGTCATGGGAGTTGCTGAGGTCTAGACCAGTCTGGGCTCTATCGTGAGTTCAAGACCAGTCTGAACTAGAGAAAGAAACAAAACCCTGTTGGGGGAAAAAAAAAAAGCAAAAAAGCAGTTCTACCCAAGTCCTTCTATTGGGTAGCAATCCAATCAGATGTTTTACTGCTACAAAATTTGTATGTAGCATTTTTTAAATGAAACTGCCTGAATATTGTCTACAGAAAGTATAGATTCCCCCCCCCCCCTCTCTCTCTCTGACAAAATTTCACTCTTTAGTCCAGTAGTCCAGGCTAGTCCTGAACTCACTATGTATGGGGCCCAGGGTGGCCTCAAGGTCTCAAGCTCATGGCAATCCTCCTGCTTTAGCCTCCAGAGTGCTAGGATTAGATGTGTGCCATCATGCCCATCTTTCTCACAACTTCTCTTTCTCAGTTGCCTTTCTGCCATTTTAAGAAATAAAACAGACACAACTTTCAGGTATGAATTTTTCCACTGGCAAGAGATAGAAAAACTCCTAAGAAAACAAGAAAAGATGTCTATAGAGGATGCTTTGTTTTTGAAGAATTTAATCCCAAGAGAAAAGCAAACAAAGTCCTAGGAAAAACACTGCAGACGGCATTTTATTTGAGAATCTTAATGTATATTTTGCCTATTGCTAGCATGAATCAGGCTCGGTCTCTTTTAATACTCTTAGGGTTTGGCTTTCAAATGTTCCCCAGAAGGCTGGTGTGTTCAGGGGTGTGGCTTTGGAGAAGTGATAGCGTCACATGGACTTGACATTAATCTATTGATTGTGTCATAAATCAGGACCTGATTGGGAGGCAGTGGAAACTGACGGTGTGAACACTTTGGAGGCGGGGCCTATGTGAGGAAAGTGGATCATGGCAGCCTGACTTTGAGGATTATCTGTTGATTCTTTGAACTTTCTACTCAAGATATTTCTGTGTGTCCTCATTGCCAAGAGGAAATAACTGTTTCTCTACCAGCTTATTCTGCCATGTTTGTTATGCTGTTGTTGTTGTTGTTGTTGTTGTTGTTGTTGTTGTTGTTGTTTTGGGGTTTTTTTGTTTGTTTGCCTGACCACAGGTCAAGAGGTAATGGAACAGCTGAAGAGGGACTAAAATCTCTAAAACTGTGAGCCAAATGAAACCTGTCTTCCTTTAAGCTATTATTTTGTCACAGTGACAAGAAGTCACAGAGCACAAATGTATCTTGTCTGCGCTTTATTGAATGCATGTGTGTGTTCAGAAGATATGTCTGTGTTTATACACACATAGGCATACCTGTAGGTATATTTGTCTCTTTTTCTATATCTTTTTATGTATTATGTCTGCATTCTTATGGACATTTATGCTTTCGTTTTGTTCCATCTGCATATTTCTACTTTTGACAAAATTGCAATTCTATAGTGACAAGATTTTCAGAAGGACATATGCCACATGTTGATTTTTTATGAAAAAGAAAGGTTTACTTTTTCACAGAAAAGAAGTCTAACTTGGATGAGTGCCTTGACATTGAGAATGGCCCTTTGCCGATACAGACTTCTTTTTCTTTAGATTGAATGAGGTAAAAATTTCCCTTATGCGATTTTAATAAAATATATATGTGAACAATATACCAGGTACAATTTTCTGAAGAAAATGCATCTTTTATATTGGCAATGATCTTAGATCATGCTTTGGTAAAAAGGTTTGTATCACCCAAAATCTGTATGTAGAAGCCTATTTACTATGTGATAATGTGAAGAGGACCTCACCTCTTGGTAAATCTTGGCAAGATGAGCAGTCTGTTCTAAACTATGAGAGGTATTATGTGGGCAGACTTCAGCAAAATCCTAAATAAAGGCAGGTCCTGGGGAATGTGGTGACCAGCCTTCTATCTCAGCCTATCCTGGTTGCAATCATCTAGACCGATTAAAAATGTCTCCAGAATTAAATTTTAATGCTGTTTGCTTTGTTTGGTTTTGGACTTATTTTGGTGCACTGACTTTTTCCCTCTTTTTTATCTCTTCTTTTCGAAATGAAAATATTCTTCTGTGCCTATCTCAGCATTAGATTTTAGAAGCACATAAATTGTTCTCATAGGTGTCCAGTTGGAGAGCAAGAAGCCTAAGAATGAATAAATCATACTTTACATTTCTCTCATGTTGATTTAGATTGTTTGCAAACGAGACTCTAGACTATTAGATTGATTCTGAAGTCAGTGAAATCTTCTCATTGCTATTTGAATACAATGTGTTTTTACATGTTTGAGCAGTCCAGGAGCACATGGTAATAGTCTAAATATTTGCGTTGCTTTAGAATTTATATTCTGGCATCTCATACCAAATGTGACAGTATTGTGATCCTAGACCTTTGAAGAGTCAGTTAGATCATGAGAATGAAGTCTCATGAATGAGTTCACATACCATATGAAAAAGATCTTAGGGAGTTAGTTCTTCCTATCTGTCAAGTGTGGAGTAGTAGTCATCAATTTTCGTGTGAATAAAGTGGCTCATGAAATACTGAAATCTGCTGATGTCCAGACCTTGGGTTGCCCAAGCCTCCAAAACTGTGAGCAATATATTTCTGTTGTTTGTATATTATGCAGCATACTAACCAAATTGTCCAACGGAATGGATGGATGCATACGTATTTACATCCTAGACCTTTGAAGAGTCAGATCATGAGATCTGTGTGTGTGTGTGTGTGTGTGTGTGTGTGTGTGTGTGTGTGTGTGTAGACACACTCCTAACAAGTAGTGAGATTGCTTTTTGAATGAAAAAGCACATTGTGATTCTCAGATCACTTTCCTGGATCATGAGCGATCCCACACAATCTGTTATTCCCTGTGTAGAATTGTCTTGTGAATGCATTACTTCACACTTGCCCACAGTGGAGCCCAGCGCCATGTACTTACCCCCCACGGCTCCTGAGTTCTTTCTGCACTTCACTCCCACTGACTCAGCATTCCTTTGCTTAGGAGAGCTCGGAGAGTTCGCAGAGAACTCCCACTTTTAGGTTATTTATAAAAGTCTTTAAATAAAATTACTGTCAAACCTGGAGAATGACAATTCTCGGCTTTTCTTCCCAGCGCAGAAGTAAGTTAGCTCTGGTCGCTTTCTGCTAATTGTGTCTCCTCCTTGTTCGTGGCAATCAATACACACTCGTTAAGCAGCACACTGTGTGCTTAGAAGCGCACCAGTCTCCGGGCATGCTGATGAATTCTAAGGCATTTAGGGAAGTCTCCTTAATCACAAGGCAATTACTCTTTATTTGCCTTTTTTAAAACAGTCTCAATAGTGAAACTTTGCTTAACAGCGTGCATTCGTTGTGTCCACCGTTTCGTCTCCTGGTGCTTCCGTTAAGGAAGGGCCTAACCTGTGTTTGCTAGTGAGGAAATGTGAGCGGATTTTAAGTTTCTTTCAGTTTTAAACACTCAGCCAATTGTTTCTGAAACCGTTTGGAACCTGTATTTGAAAACTGTAGATAATTAGTTACAAGTATTCCTAAGAATGAGAAAAGGCAGTATTTTACTGTGAGCTGAAAGTTTTTCTAACATTATCTGAGCAATGACTATATTTGAAATTGCAGATGAGGATGGGTCCTCCAATGGCCATGTTGTGATTTTGGCAGGCCATTTGAAATGATAAAAGCGGGACATGTATCATAGTGTAACAGAAAATCATGTTTATTTAATCAAAAATTCTGTCTTTGTGTCCTCCTGGAAGTTGTATATACATATGTCTTAGCATCTTTTTTGTTGGTAATATTGTTATACATTATTATAATTATTTTTAATGCCTATGGTATAGTATGTAAGTAACAAAGTTGATAAGTTTATAGCTGTTTTCCCTACTTCTTTAAATGTGAATGGTCTGTGACATTCTGGATATTAGTAATATGGACTTACATACCGTTAGGCAAAGAATTTCATCTACTCATCGGAGCTCTGATTGTAAAACCTAATTAAAGATTATATATTCAAAATCTATAGTATCCTTAGCTGTTTTCTCTCCCCATAGCAATCTAATAGCCAAATTATATAACATAAGGTGATTATGTATGTTATAGCATTGAATCAGCTATACAAATGCTTCCTCTGGAAAAATTTCTTTTCAAAGCAGGGTTTATCTACTTCCTTATTGTTGTAAGAACATTAGCTTCAAGCTATCATTGAAGGAGAACTATTTCTGTATCTTGCGTTCATTAGATATTGTTGTATGCGTTTCTATATGGCTGTAAGTGGGTAGCAGTTTTCACTTCGGCATGCGTGTTCTCTAATCATACCCTTTGATGAAGGTAGAACGAATGTAGCAGTACTACTTTTTATTTTTAACAAAATTTCTTCAGATACCACAACAGCATTCCAAACACCTGGCTGAATCTAGAGATATATAAAATTTGACCTCTTCTCTGACCTGATATGAAGGAGATTCATAATAACTAAGGGGAAGAAGGCCTCAGTCTTGTAGGGCAATGATGGGCCATGAGCATCTTTGTGAAGGCAGCAATAAAAGAGACTTGGGGTGAGTGGATGCTTTCCTCTTTTTAGTTTCTTCTTTTCAAGAAAGAGTCTTGCTCGGTAGTCCAGGTTGGTCCTAAAGTCACTGTGTTGCTGAGGCTGGCCTTGGACTGACAGCAATTCCCTTAGCCTCCCAACCCTTGGGATCGCAGGTGTGTCCCACCATTCCTGGCTTACCTGGTGCTGGAAAATTGAACCCAGGGCCTTGCACTTGCTACGCAATTGTTTTAACCACTGAGTTATGCACCCAGCCCAAGCGGATTTCCTAGGATAAAGTGGAAGCATGTAAGCATATGACTTAAGGAATATCACTAACAGATGAGTATGGCAGAAGTACAATTCTAGCTGAATATAGCTGACAGACTCTAAGGGATGTAGGGGCAGGAATGGGTGTGAATAAATGAAGAACACAGGCCGGTTAACTTCAAAATATCCTCACTCTCAGTCTGATTTTTATAATCTTATACCATGAACTCTTTATGATAACATAACCTTAGAAAATTGGTATACCACCAGGAGTCATAGACCTTGACATAGGCTACACTACAGGTCAAAATTTCTCTATTGTTATTTTTACTCATCCACTATTATCTACTCTGTAGACATTAATGGAAACGTAATTACATGTTGGACTGAGAAAATGGTGCTGTGATGGAGAAGTTCAGAAATAAATGAGTGGGAGAAGTATTTAACAAGTATGCTCATGAGGACCTTTTTATTAATTGGAGAGAAAATAAAGACAGTGGATCTCAGAGTTGATGCTTTACTACTGATTTGAGAAACTGGCTGTAGAATTTTAAGGTAACTAAAAGATTTGAAGAAAGCAATAGATATAGATGTGTTGAAAATGAGAACAGCCATAAACATAAAGATATCTTGTGTATTTACTTAGAAGTAAACATCCAGGGAAATAGTAGTATATGAGGAGACAGACTTTTAGAATAAGAAATTCTAATTATTAGAAATGTGAAGCTGCGGAGGAGACAGGGACTGAGTGGCTAACGCAGCTAAGAAACCAGAGAGAGATGAGAAGGAAGTCAATGGAATAAATGAACATTGATTTGTGGTCAAGAGATGTGACCATTGGAAAATACCCAGTGGATTTAAGGAAAAAAAAATGTTGACTGGCCACCATCATAAAAGATTTGAAGGTCGAGTGACAGATTAAACTAGTAACTTAGACTAAATGTCACACTAAAAGTCAAAGAACAGGAAGCAGAACTCTCCTACAAAAAATTTGTCAATGAAGTTGAGGTCATTTAGTCCCCAGTTTTCAGATGCTGTGTACTTTTGAACAAATAAAGGCAAACTGAAGAGATAACTGTGAAAAATGTTGAAGATTATTAAATACTGAATTTCTACCTCTATAAGTACATTTTTATTTAGAACTGTTTTTTTTCTTTTTGTAATTGGAAGAGGTTTTTAATAGATGCATTGCTTAATCATCCTTAAGACTCTGGCACTGTGATTCAAAGATGTTTCATATTCCATTTAAAATACCAAATAGCTAAAATAAAATGACTCTATTAGTTCATCTCCTACAGATTTGAAATTTTTTATAAAAAAAAAAACTAACACTAATAATGGACTTCGTAACCCTTGGTTCGGCTGCCATCAACTTCCCTGTGTTGACAACCAAATCCAAGAAGAATTCCACCAGGAGAGTATCCGTGACCAAAGCTAGAACTGCCTCATACTCTAAGCAAATACATTATCTGATGTATCATTTGCTGAATAATTTTCTAGTGTTTCCATCAATAAGAATGACAATGTAAACCATCGCTAAGGTGTAACGTGATGAGTTCTGAAAATTTCTCTTTGCTACACTGTTTCACCTATCAGGAATTTTTTAATGGAGACATCAGGTGGTTAAAACAGCAAAAAAGTTCCATTGGAATAAGGAATTGCTTTGGCTGATCTTTGTATATGTATATATGCCACTGGTGAATCCATGTGATATCTCACCTTCACATTTGATTCACTTCACTAAGCATGCTGATCTCAAGCTGTGTTTTTAGAACAAAATGGGTGTGATGGGGGAGTTAAGAGGGATGGGGAAAGTGGGGGAGAGCCAGAAATGGGAAGGATTATAATGTTGCTGTGAAATATATGTGTACAAAATACTCAAGTTCAATATGACCATTGTGTAATATATATATATATATATAGATATATATCAGATTTTACATATATATATATATATATATGTGTGTGTGTGTGTGTGTGTGTGTGTGTGTGTGTGTGTATCTGAGAATAATATCCCCTTTGGAAAATAATAACATATTTTGTGTTTTAATATTTTAATATGAAATATCTGATCATTTGTCTTATCTCTTCTAAGGTAAGAGTAACCAGATTTTTATCTCATTGTATAATGAGAGCCATGATAAATTTTAAAGCTAAAAAGGAGAGTACTACGTCTAGAACCATATCCAAAGTCTAGGCACTCTATATGAAGAATGTGTGAAAAATAAAATTTCAAAATAATTTTTCCTCATCTGCATGTGGTGGTGCATGCCTGCAATTCCTGTACTCATGGAGGCTAAAGCAGGAGGATCAAAAGTTTGAATCCAGACTGAGCAACTCTGTGACTGAGCAAGATCCTATCTCTAAATAAATAAATAAAGTCTCAGGATGTAACTAATTATGAAGGCTCTAGGTTCAAATCACACTACGACAAAGAAAAGATCATTTTCCCCAGTAATATCATCCAACGATTACTTATTTTATCAACAGTATAAATAATGAACTGAAATGTAGAAGACCCTTGCTAGGTGGCCAGGAGTATGCTAAGTTTTCATGACTGTCAAGACCTCAGACATTACATAAGATCAGGTAATTTAACTTCAGATTACGATATTGGAAATCTCTCTATTGTTCTAATATTTGCTACTCCCAAAATTATTGATATAAGTAGTTAAAATATAAATTAATGTCTATTGAGGTCATGACAAAAACACATAAGTAGGTTGTTTTAAAAACATATACTAAAATGAGCATGGGGGCTCATACTTATAATCCAAAGACTCCAGAGGCTGGAGCAGAAGGATCACAAATTCAGTCATAAACAAAAAAGTACAAAATGAAAAGTTTGGGGATATAGCTCAGCTCACCATAAAGCATAAAGGTCCTGGGTTCAATTCCTAGTACCACTATATATATATATATATATATATATATATATATATATATAGAGAGAGAGAGAGAGAGAGAGAGAGAGAGAGAGAGAGAGAGAGAGAGAAATATAAACTTATAACCTTATTGAAACTTCAAAATCAGCTCAAGAACTAGATAGTTGTTATATAATCATTTAGTGGGAAGAGTAATTCTTATGAAAAATCAAATAAAATTATATTTTTCTTTTGTAAATAATAATTATTTAATGGAAAGTGACCATTTTATATTTTTTAGTTATTTAGGAGATTGTAACTAATTTTCAAATAATTTGTCTTCTAGCACTGGCAGTGTAGAATTTTTTGGTGGGGGCAGAGTCTCTCTCTGTAGTTGAGCCCGGTAGAGTTCTTAACCTCTGAGTCAGGTACTGTGAACCAGCTCACAGCATCTATTTGTGACTTGCAGATGTCTTTCATGGAGAATAGAAAATGAAATACCAGATTTTCCTGCATAGCTTATTGGTGAGGCATAACTTTGCAACACAGTTGTGACTGATAAGTCAGAAGTAATTTCCTAGGAATTACTTCTTCATTTACACATAATGTTATATATAAATGCACTTGTAAGCATATTTTGTCCTTCTAGTCTGTTCTAACCCAGCCCCTAAGATACACGCCTTCAGCAACCAACTGTGACCAAGAGACACCATTGAAGAATGTGGAATTTTAGAAGCTTAGAAAGGACTTGTTACTGATGACATTATACTTCCACTACTGGGCTCCAAGTTTTTATTATCGGAGAAAAACAAAATGCTTTTAGCTTAGGTAATTATTATAGGATGCTTAAATCTTTGTGGCTAAATGCTTTTTTAATCTCTGCAGACAGTAATTTGTCTCTATGTCTCAATAATCTTTAGAATGATGAGGCCTTATATTCAGTTATTTAAATTCTGGGCATTATTCCAAAGAGATAAATTTACCCAAGACCTATATACCAATAATAAATTATATTTTATGCAAAAGTGTTTACTTGGGCACTATTTATAATACTGAAAAGAGGAAAAATTTCAGTGGGAAGTAGAGGATGAAAAATAAATTAAACAAGTGATGTTTATTTAATGGGCTATTATCTGGCAATAAAAATATTCTTGAAAATGAGTAATATGAAGAGAAAACTTACTTTAATATAAATAGAAAGTAAAAAATTAACTTTAAAATCATAAATGGCTTGGTTCAAATGTCAAAACAAGTATAATGCTCAGGTTAATTTCACATTGACATGGTCTATGAAGAATTTAGTTGGTATTCCATTTGCTATTTTGCTCATTATGACTACACTAATTGAATAGAAACTTGTAAATTTTTAAAATTTTTATTAGAGAAAATTTCCAAAGCATGCAGAAGTAGAGAGAAAACTATAATGTTTACAGAATTAAACAGTTTCAGTGGATTTTCTATACTCTTTCTCTCCTAAAGTATTTTGAAGCAAATACCAATATCATATTTTATAACAAATCTGTTATATTTTTAAAAGTGTACATGCTCTTTTAAAAGGCGGCACAACTAGAAGAAAACAAATAAGCTCCTAATAATGAATTCAGATATTTGAATTATTTTTAAATTTCTCTGATGAATTTATAAATTATTTCCTATTTTCTTGTATCCACTACAGACTAAATGTGTCCCATCTGTTGAAAATATTTCATATGAGCCCCTTACAAAACCATAATATCTGTTCAGTAGAATTTCTGAAAACATGAGTTTAGTAAATTTAATCTTGTAAATGGATTTGTTATATTCCTTCATCAGTTATAATGGTGGCGTGCTCTTTCAAGTTAATATGGCGTTAGCTAGCATTTTCTGGCCAGTACCAAAATAAAAATAATATTAGAAATTGCAGAAAGGTAGTATATTTGAAATATTTGTACTTAACTAGATTATTTATCCAAAGATAGAATTCATCTGTTCCACTATTTGCTCATTCCAAGTTTTATCAAGTTGATACCATTGACTGTTTTGAATGGGATAATTCTTTGTGTTTTCTTTTGTCCTCCCCCCCCCCCATTTGTATTATTATAGACATATAATCCACAATGTTCACATTGATTTTCGGTATTTTGTGCACTTATACATCGGGTCAACATTACAATTCTTCCCTTTCTGGCCCTTCCATTCTTCCTAATCCTGTTTGATTTCCACTATAACATTCACTCGGTTCTTTAAGATGCCTGTATATTAGGTATCTCACACTAGAGAAACCATGTGATATTTAACCTCTTGAATTTGAATCACCTCACTAAGCGTAATGGTCTCAATTTGAGTCAATTTACCTACAAAAGCCTCAAGTCTATCTGTCTTTATGGAAGTGTCATATTCCATTGTGTACATATACCACAATTTTTGTATCCATTGGTCTGTTGATGGATATTTTAGCATCTTCCACAAATGAGCTAGTGTTCCTTTTGCTGCTATAATCATGGGTATACATGTATCTATTACACATTGCTTTTGACTTTTTTGGAAAGATACGCAGAAGAGGTATCAATGAATCAAATGGAATATCTATTTTCGGCATTGTGAGGAATCTCTGTACTGCCCTTGTGCCAGTCTTCACATTGTTGATAGTTTCTTTAGCAAGGTAGAAAATTATTAAATAATTATAGCCCCATTGGTTCATTGTTAGGACCATTTCTTTTGTATCAGGTGTCCTGTGATGGAAGTTCTTTCCCACGTCTATATCTTCTATTTTCTACTCGAGAAGGTTCAGTGTTTCCATTTTTATATCTAGATCTTTGATCTACTTCAACCTGATTTTTGTACATGGAAAATGGGGTAGTTCTTGTTTACAGGTATTATTCTGTGATCTCTAGGTTTTTTTTTTTTTTTAGTAACGGGACTGGATTCCTACTGTTGGGTACCAACAGCATCCTCTTACTGATTTTAACATTATTTCCTGACGTTGTTGATGCCCAAACCGACCCTAATCCAGAGCCACTGGGCTCCCTGAAGCTTTGTACGTGGACAGAAGCACATACGCCTATTCCTTTGGTCGGGTTTCAGAATGATGAGTTAGTTCTCAAACTGTCCTTTAAAAAGATAGAGGAGATTTGTTTTTAGTATCACCATGAACTCATGATTTAAATATAAATTATGTCTTTGAATTCACTATGTAGCTATCTTCATTAATACATATTTTTGAGGAGGGTGTGGTGAAAGCCTCCTGATACTAATTTTAAATTCCTTTGCTACATCTTGTTGTCTTACGTTCTTCTCTAATAAACTCTTCCAAATTAGTTTTGTATCTTTCTTGCCCAGACCTGAAATTCACTATTTGTTTAAGATACCTACAAACACATATAGAGAGTGATTCCTATTTACAGTTCAATTTCAGAACTACAAGATTTTTGCCCAACCTTTCACTGCACACCTCTATCTTCTTTCCTCACTGTTGCCGATATTAGTATCAAATATCATTACAGTCGCTCATTTGCATTATACTTGTGGTGAGCCCTTAAATCTCTACATCCTGATAGTGAAATCCCTGTCTAATACCATCTGCTCAAGGGCAACCTGAATCCAGTGACTTCCTGATAATGAATAAACATTGGCAAAACTTATAGGATATAACTTGTGAGATTAAGTTTAAAAATGAACATGGCTTCCACTTATGAAACCGTTGTATATTCAAAACATATATTAATACAAATAATACCCACGGGGGGAAGAATCTGTAAGATAATAAATGTAACTTTTGAGTTGCTAAGATTTGGTTGTAGACATATGTGATTAATATAGTATTTAACATAAGTAACCTAATGTCATAAGAAATTGAATCTCATCCTTGTTGTCAATAGTGTGAACAGTTAAATATGTTGAATTTTGGTGGCGTCATCGACTTTGTATTAAAATTAGTTGGATCGATGTGATAGTGAAACACATACTTTCGGTTATTCACTTTTAAAGCAATTGTATTCTATCTGTGTGATAACTTTGATACTCAATGCCAAGTTAGGCTCATTTTTTAATAAATTTAGCTTTATTGTACAATCAAAACACTTTTTACATAGTTTTAATGTCATATGGAGAGAGACAAATAACATTCAGGACTTGGTTTCCAACTCTGTTCCCTTCATTTGTTCTTTCACTTGTAACTTCCTTTTCTTAAGAAATTTTAATTAAATAAATTTACATGTTTATATCCTCTCTGGAGATATAAGATAAACTGTAGCATTCTATTCACACAGTTGTTCACTCTCCTTGCCAAAATATCCTAGATTAGGATTTCCTCATAACACTGCTGACATTGTCAGATAGCTCTGTGTTGTGAGAAACTACGGTTCCATATTGTAAAACGTTTGGCAACGCCGCTGGTCTCTTCCGGGTACATGCCAAAGTGCCCCTTCCCAGAATTCAGGTAAATAAAAATGTCCCCAAACATGGCCCAGTCATATGCGAGGTAAAAGCAATCTTTTTTGAACCATTAGATAGATAGATAGATAGATAGATAGATAGATAGAATATATATGATATATGTAACACATTATATATGTAAAACTTGATTTGTTATTAGCAGTTGTGTAATAATATTATTTATTTGTGTGCATATATTTTACCTGACTTATCCAAACCCCATTTTGCTAGACATTTTAGATTTTTCCAGGCATGGCTAGTCCTTATAGGCCTACCCAGTAATCTTAACATTTGTCTTTATGTACCTTTAATAATATATCATTGAGATATATTATATCTCAATAATATATCATTGAGAGGATGGAAACTCATGTTACTTGTGTTTTGCTTACAAGTGAGATTCAACTGATTTTCATATTTGATTTTTTTGCTCCTTTCTTTTCCCTGTGAATTTCATGTCTATTGTCCATTTGCCAGCAGGTTTATTTAATTTATTTATTTATACTAAATACTTGTTGTGGTGGTGGAACATATTTTTCCAGCTATTCGTTTCCCTGCTAACTTCTTTTTGATGTAAACTTTCTTTTTTTCTCTCCATATTACAGTATTTGAAAATATCTCCATATATCCCTGTGTATTGGCACCTGATTTCTAAAGTCATAATCACGAAGACATCTTAATGTCCAGAGAAGATTTCCTCCATAGGTTTGGTCAGCACTTCTGTAGTTTGTGAGTCACTTTGTGCTTATTCCGTCTGGTAGTGAAAGAAAAAATTTTATCTTTTCTAACGTAACAATCCAGTTTTTCCAATACCACTGTTTTTAAAGTTTTCACTTCTTAAACTCACGAAGAATTTACTTTTATCAAATACTGTGCTTTCAATTGCAATCTAAGATACAGGGAACTTCAAATTTGAGCTTAGTCTTTATAAACTTTACATTTCTGAAAGGATTATATAAGTAAATTTATAATATTAGGTATATGTCTTCCTTCTTCCACCTATGTGGAGCGGATTTTTTGTTCTCATCAATTCTTAAATATACGTAATTTAACATTTATAATTGATGAATAAATAAAAATTAATATACATAATCACATTTTCTATTCATTTATCAATTTATGAATGTCCCTTTGGTTATGTCTGTGTTTGGGCTACATTCAGTACTACTACAACGAACATTCACACATAAGTGTTGGACACACATTTTTGTGAATGATGGTATCTATCTAGGAATAACTTCTTTAATTTTCTGGATTTTCTTATCTTTGACTTTGACATCTCTTTGTGCCTAAATCATAGTAATTTCATTATGGAAAAAAATGTTTTAATGTCTGAAATATTAACTGTCCTCTACAATAAGGTAAATGCTGATGATTTTTGCTTTTTATTTCAATTTGGAAAAAAAATAGTTTATTACTTAAGAGTCCAATAAATTTATGATCCAGAGAGGGACACCATTGTAACAATAGTGTGTTCCTATTTTCAAGAACAGTGTATGGTCCAGTGTTTTAAAAAGACAGATTTTAGGCTTTTCTCATAGTCTTTGCCTAATTCTTTTGTTTTGTGAACCGTTTGAAAAGTAGTTTTCTCTTCCATTGCACTTGTAAGAGAATTTTTGTTTTGATTATGAAGGCTATTGATTTTTGTGTGTGTTGATTTTATAATTTTCTACTTTCCTCAATTATTTTGTTGTTCAGAGAGCATTTTCCATCGACTCTTGAGTTTTCTAAATCCATAATAGTATAATCTGAAAATAAAAAAGAGGTTTATATCTTTCTTTTCAATTCATAAGCCTTTTATTACTTTCTCTTTTCTAATTGGATTGGATAATACCTCCAATAAAATCTAAGTAATAGTGGAAATAGTCAGCATCCTTGTTTTATTTGCAACATTATCATGAAAGACTCTATAATTCCCCATTTAGAAAAGATGTAGTTTAGTAGCTCAAGTATTTATCCGTTTTTATTTTATGGGGAAAACTCTCCTATGGAACAAACTGTGCCTGATTTTTGTTTCAGTTGGCTCTTTGTTAACAATATTATTTATTCTATAGTAACTGACTTTTTAAAGACTTTTACCTTGACTGGGGACAACTTTTTAATTTGCATTTTTCTAGTGTTTTATTTCTAAAAATTACATTTATTTTTTAGATTTTCAAAGTAATTGCTCTTTTAAAAATTCGTTGATTCTGTAGTTATTTTTTACTTCGTATTCCGTTTTTTTTTTCTGTATCTGAGACTTCTGTATTAAAATGCAGCCAGTCTTGATTTCTCAGAAGTAAAGATAGCCAATAACGTGTATATTCTTGTCATTATTTTAACATCTTATTTTTTTGTTTTATTGTTTCCTTTTGCCAAGTTTCCTTTTGCTGCTGAAATGTATTTACAAATACCATTACTGAAAATACAAAAATAAACAAAATTGAGGGATTAAAATAATAGTGATCTTATAAAAGAACCCAGTGAAATAATTTGGTCTGAGACTCAAAATAAGGGAACTTCCAACTTTGGCAGTATTTAGGACAAATTTTTGTAAGGAGTTAGAATGAGACTTCATAACCTGTTGCTTTTAACTAGAATTAATCAGCTCTCAATCTATTTAAATATGAATGTCAGAAAGTCTTCAAAGTCTGATGTGCCGCATTAGCTGTAATGAAATTTGCATACACCCAGTCTACATCTATACTTCATTTTAAAAACAAAAACAACACAAAGGTAAACCCAGAAAGTCTATTATTTATGTGCATCACTTATGAATTAATGAAAATGTCAAGTTTTCCTAATATGGAACTATTAAACATGGTGTTTAGATAGGGCTTAGCATTACTTTCAAGCTGTGGCGAAAATCCTAGCCATGATGAAAGACGTTAACAATGAGTAGAAGAGACCTTTTTTATGGTAACTGTACTCATTAGCGTACACGTGGCATACCACCCTGAACAGGGCTGAACTTAGCTGACCTCAGCAGAACTCCCATTATGAAACAAATCTGATCATATCTTTAATTTAGAAAAGGGTGGAGCTATAGTGAGTAACTATTTATCACCGTTTGTCTTTTCTTTCTGTCTTCGCTCTTGTCTTTTTCTTCCCTCTTTTTTTAGGAGGGGGGTGGTGGTGAAGGTAGAACATTCAAAAATGAGTTCTGCTTCTGAATCACATCTTCAGTCCTTCTGATGAACTTTATTGTTTTTTTTTTCACTTAAACCTTAATGGAAAGCAGAGAATCCATATCCTTACTTCAAGAACCTAAATGCAAGTCTTAGTTTAAAATAATTATTTTAACAATTGGGCAAAAGTAACTTAAATATTAAGCAAATCTATTGCTGATGAGCACTTTAGGAGCCAATAGAAATAGAGCAAGAGTGTCAGAAACTGAAACATGAGGTGATCGGACTCAGGTGAGGGCGCCTTGAGGGCACCCGGGAGTTTCTCTTACATCATCACAGTCTCTCAAGGTCACGTGGAGATGACCTTGTTGATGCTCATCCTCACCCCGCTGCTGTTACAGATATAGTTTCTAATATAACATTTTGGTGTCTGGTGCTCCTACAATTGCGGCACAATAAATAAGTCTATAGATAATAAAGTCAAGAAGAATTTATTCATGTATTCACTCTTGCAACAAATACTTTTGTTTCTCTTCTGTATAAATACTCTGATGACAGTAAGAAAACCTTCATGAATTAAATATACTACAAATTGAAAAGATATTTAAGACACTTAATCTACAGAAATTACAATGAAGCAACACAGTATACTATGGGGTACTGATTGTTTACTCTCTGGGCCATTTAGCATACTGGGAGCTGTGGTTTAATACTCAGTAACACAAGAGAGTATCTACTGCCTAACATTAGCCCTGAAAAAGATTGGAATTCAAAAAGATTCTACTTTTGCATGAATATAAAGTCAAATAAAATATCAAATGAATCATCCTGAAGCTGGGAACCATCTCCATCCCGGGCTGGGCTAGGCATACTTCAGTAGTGTAAAAATAGGAACAAGAAATTGTTTCTCATGGAACTCCCAGTCGAGTAGGAAGTAGTAAATAATGAATATGATAAATAAGTAAACATCAACACGAGAAGGCCCTTGAAGAGTCACTTTTCCAAGTAAGCAATTGACATTGTGGATTGGGAACTGGTAAATGCCATGGAGATAAATCAGCAAGGACAGGAGATAAGAAGTACACAGGTGGCACTGGAGTTTGACATAGATAAGATAGATGTGAGAATCTATTGAGCTGGTGACATCGTTCAAAGTCATATTTTAACTTAGGGAAAAGAAAAACCCTCCCTGGAGGAACAGCGAGATCAAAGAAGGGAGAAGCCAGGAGTACACCTCTGATGGCTTCTTAACAGCGGAGAGGTTCCCGTGGCTGAGACAAAATGAAGGCAAATGAACGAGAAAGGGAAAGAGAGACTGAGGGACATGCTGGCCTGTGCCAGGAACATATCAGTGAGGATGTTGTCTTCTTTTCTTCTCACCATGCAGAGTCAGTTGGAACTTTTGGGCAGGAAATTTTAGTAAAGTGAAAGCCAGAGACGTCTTCCTTCCAATTCTGCTTTTCGAAATAAGCCAAGAATACATCCTACAGATGTGAAAAGGGGTTTTTTCTGAGGATAGGGCTTTGCTCAACAATCTAAACTGACCTCAAATTTATATGTGTCTTTTATTTTAAACTCACTGGGATTGCTTTTTTCAGTTTCATGTCTCTTCAGATCATTTAAATGGCCAAAATGTCAGTAAACCAGGTTATGTAATCTATCTATCTATCTATCTATCTATCTATCTATCTATCTATCTATAATCAAGAATGCTATCTCTAACCCTGCTAGGTAGTGTTTTTTCTGTCTTAAAGAATCACTTGGAAAACTTAAGTCCACATGATTAGTGTTCTCAGAACCACCACAAAAGACGACAGTCTTAAACTAAGAGCCTTTGACACAGCAATAACTGCTGTTAGACAGTGTGTACATGTTCCAAGGGCTTCCCTGATGACAGCCCATAGATGTGCCTTTTACATATCACTTTGAGTCAAAGCTCTAATTTTCAAGCACTAGTCATCTAACTCAAAATAAGATTGTGTGATGTGTTTGGTCCTTTTATTTTCTGATGGCCTTGTAATTCAAATAGTAACGTTTTCCTTGTATATGAAGATTTCATCTTTTTCTATTGTGTATTTTTTTCTCAGTAGTTGTAGCTTGGGGTAGTATAACAAACCATCTGAGACTACCTAGCTCCGACAACAAAATGATTGTTTCACAGCTATAGAGGCTGCGAGTTGAAAATCCAGGCATGATCATGGTTGGATTGTAGGTTTTAGTTCTAGTGAGGGTTTTCTCCAGACTTGGTGGCAGCCACTTTCTCAGTATGGTCTCAGACCTCTTCTTCTTTCTCCTGTCACATGGCCATCAGTATTATCCTGTTGAGAATCCACCCCCAAACTCAGTTAGTCTGAATTTCTTTCAAAAATTCCCATCTTCCTATACAGTCCCAGAGAAAGAGATTCAAAATATAAATATTTAGGAGGATATAACACAGCCCCAAACCAATATTGTTAAGTAATTATTGCCATTAATATTTTAGATTGAATTCTATTCCAAGCTTTGACTACTCTTTTGTTTATTTTCCCTTAAGTATGTATGCATATATCTGCATGTGAGTATAGAATGTGTGTGTGTGTGTGTATTCCCATACACATACGTGTGCATGCTTATATACCTATATAATTTATGAACCAAATTGTGTAAGAGTTTTATTTCTTTTAAGAATTTAGAATTTATTTTTATGATACTGTTTCAATTTAATGATATTATAGCGATGTGTATCCACGGGGTAGAGTGTGATAATGCAATGCACACATATTGCGCATATTGTAAAGATTAAATGAGAGTAATGAGAATGTCTGGCAGATTGTTGTTCCAGTTATGAGGTTTTGCTCCTTGCTTTGCTGCTGAATACTTGCCCGTTTCTCCAGCTCACTGTTTTTTTTTTTTTTTTTTTTTTTTTTTTTTTTTTTTTTTTTTTTTTTTTTTTTTTTTTTTTTTTTTTTTGTGCCTGGTATTCAACTCTCTTCGCCTCTCTTTCCATCTTCCCTGCTAACCTCTACTAATCACCAGTTTCCACTTTTTTTTTCTGAAATCCAGGCCTTTTGGTTCCACACTTAAGTAGCATTTGTATTTCTACGTTCCCCTTATGTCACTTAACGTCTCCAGTTCGTTTCATTTGCCTCACATGGAAATAGTTCATTCTTTTTATAACTGAGTAATATTCCACTGAGTAAATAGACTCTATTTTACTTATGTACTAATTCACCAGTGAGCACATAATTTGGTCTCAGACTTGACAAAGGAATGATGGAATAATACTGCAATATACATACAAGTATGTATAAAGATTTATTTTCAGAAGAACCATCCCTATTGCAATTTGTCACGTTAATCACTATTCATAAAACCTCTGAGCCCCTTAAACAAATAGTACCTTCTCTTGTCTACTTATGTTACCCTACCCATATCAGCCTAATTCTCACCTTCAGCAGGTGTTTTATCTTTGCCTTTATTGCAGGGACTGCAAGGTTATCATTCACCAAGAGTAAGAGCAGCAATTATTTCTCTGTGGCTTGGAAGTAAGTGAAGAGGGTTCCTCTCAGAGGCACACACGGAAGCTCTGAGTTCTCAGTCAGTCTTTGACGAGAAAAGGAGAAGTGGGTCTTTTGCAGTTGCATGAGAGAACTAATGCGCTTAGAGAACAGCCAGGGCATTAAGACCAGCAATGTTTTTTCAGATGTGAGTTAGAGGTGTGGGCAGAATCAATTTGTCATCAAAAGTCAGAGAGATATACTGGCCAACAGAAATGTTTCACTGATTTGTTTGTTTAAAGATGGCCAAAAACCAAAGCTATATGTAGCTAGCATTTTTGGGGGGAAAGAGAGAGAGAAAGTTCTGTCTTTTTCTCCTCTATTGTTTTTCTTTCAGTGTTTGTAAAAATTAGATATTAATGATATACATCCAGCAGAACATAGTAGAGAAAAAGTCTCCTATTCCCATTTCACCCTTCAAGATCTATACGATACCCAACATTTCTTTGATTATATGTATGCCTTCTTTAAATTCTACTTCACAGTCAAAGTATTTATCAGTATTTTTTTGTGTCTTTTATTTTATTTACTTTAAAAAATAAGGCACAGATTAATCTCTCTCTGGATGTTTGTGAGATCCTGTATGAGGTATAATTGAATAAACAATGAAATTCAAAGAGACTTCTTGACCTGCAGTTGTTTATTACATAGTTAGAAGTTTAGGCATGATTGAGTAAACAGAAGTAATTAAAGGAAGCCTTGGACGGCCTTCTTGCTGACTTTGATGTAAAGTCCTGTGGAAATACAAGAGTGGTGGTCAAAATAAAATTAAAGTTCACTAGGAGATTTATGGAAGATGCTAGGAAGTAATTTTAAAGGAAGTCATGAATGTGAGTGGGTGGACATTTTTACCTAGTCAGAACAAAAGCAAATCAAAAAATGGATGAAGAGGCAGGTACAATTAAAAGACTCTCAAAGAAAAGTTCTACAACAGCCTAGGTGGCATGCTTTTAGAAATACATGGTTGCTTTAACATAAATGGATGTTTCATTCACTGTATATAACTTACATTTATCTCAATATGTTTCAAGCTTTGTATAGACTAATATTTAGATTCAATGATAATTATCAGATTTCTCAAATATCAGTAATTTTGTTGCAGACAGTAAAGTATGCCAATGTGACTCATTTTCTGATTTAATGAGTTGTCTGGATGAAAATAGTATAAGACTTGGAATAGAAAATTCATCCTTCTGATTCTAATGAAACCTCAGAAATAGTGAAATAAATCCTAGGAAGGAAGAATTTTCCTCGCGATGCATTTTTGTATCTTCAAAAGAAGTATTATAAAAGAGAAAGTGATACAAAAGACATCATCTGAAAAAGATTCAGCCCGGAGTTCTAGTGATGGTGTGACGGAAATTAGTGCGGTCCAATATATGCAAAATGATAGTGTCTCTGTCCAGCAGATGAACCAGTGAAAAAGAAACCAATAGAAAAGGTGGCTTTCCCGTGGTCTTCCTTGATGGTGGCTTCGGGGTTCTTGTGAGTTCCTAGTATTTCTAGTCCAAATAAAATGGGTAAACAGAGACGTGCAATTTGCAGAACAGGTTCTCACATTGGTGTTCTTTGGAGTGTGAACTACTTCCCTGACAATCTCACCTAGTCCTAAGACATCAACCACAAGGATGCAGGCAAAGTGGCTTACGAAGGAGCTCAGAATAAGGTCACCTAATCTTTCAGTGATGTGACTTAAAAGAGTCAGCATGTTGGAGTTTGTCCCTATGATATCAATGGTTTCCTTTCTTTGTACCTTTGTAAAATGATCAAATCTAGCAAAGAGGCATATTTCCTCCCAGAGTTATTTCGTGGTGATGAAGTTTTACACTCAATCTCTCAGTATTTGTCAAGAACACAAGGTACTGTCATTAGCTATATCCAAAGAAAGTGAAATCAATGTGTCACGGTTATCTGCCCATCCACTGTTACTGCAGCACTATTGACAAAAGTCAAGATGCAGAATTAACTATGAGTGGCCCATCTAAAATTAAATAAAGGACACTTGGAATATATATATATATATATATATATATATATATATATATATATACACAATGTACTGCTATTCAACCTTCAAATGTCAAGTTAAGAAATTATTTTGCAATGATACTGTTATGGTAAACTAACAAATATCAAAACAATAGTTTATGCACTCATAGGTTTAAAGTTAAAGATATATTGTAATTAAGTTAAAATTCTTCTTAGAAGATTCATGATCCTGTATATGGTATTTTTAATGGCTAATTTCTCCTGTATTCAAATTATGTGCCAACTACTTTAGAAATATATATTCTTGGAGAATCTCTAATGAATTAAAGATTATTAACAGTGCATTTAGAAATAAAATTTCATATGAATACTTTTTATAAAATATGTTTTAAACTACTGAAAATTTAAAAATAATTTTCATTGATTTTTAGAGAGCTTTTGTACGCTGCCTTAAATAGTGTAAGCTAACCTAACATTTTTGGGGGGAGAAGAAATTAGAAGTTCAAAAAAATTTATTAGGACATCAAAATTATATCTGATGCTAATTATTGTCCTGCTTCCTTGCAAATTCACTGTCCTTTGGTGAAAAATAATAATTTTGTGTCTACTTCTCGAGTTGAATTCTCAGCATATTTTTTCTAAGCAAGACTTCATTTTCATTGCATTTATATTCTGTTTGTATTTATTGTATTAGTTGTTCTAAAAATAAGCTATGGTTTTCTCAGCTTTAGAAGACAAAAGACCTTTTAAAGAATAACGCATAAACCCTAGGAAAAATGTTTTTTGGTCGACTTCAAAGGATAAGTAGACAGTGTGGGTAGGAAGTTTTTCCACTACTAGCACTTGTAGCCATAGTTAGTTCTTTTCAGGAAGGCATTTTATTGGATGAACTGTGAGTGAATGGTGACCACACTGCTGCATATTTGTGATTTAGATATAAAGAACAAGTTGTGGCTAATAAACTCATATTTCAAGAGGGTTTGGAAGCACTTTATATAACTAGGTTTTGAGAAAAATGAGATATGCTGTCTGTGGTAACAATAGTGACTTTGCTTGCTTATTTAAGGATGGTTCAGAAAAGCTTGCTATTTTGTTTGTGGCAAGGAATTTATACCCAGTTTAATATTGGGAAATTTTAAAAAATGTAAGTGATAGAACATATGAATGGGCAAAACAATATAAAAACTCTTGCAAATACATGTTTTATTGGATACCACTTTATATATGTACCCACATATACATATATATTACTTTAAAATGTCAGCAAATTCTGTGTACTGAATATGTGACCCCAGAGCAGTCACTATTCAAGGCCAAGAAAAAGCATAATAATATTAGACTTGCTCATTTGTAAGCCCATCACGAGCCTGCAAAATCATCTCACAGAGACGAATATTGTTTAGTTGCTAACTTTTGTTATTAATTTTGCAGTCGTGACTTGAAAGTTTACAAGATTTAGAGGGCGTAATGAAGTAAATAGTATAAGCAGGGTGAGAGGAGTGAGGCGCCAAATAAAAAGAAAATTGTGATTCATATTTTATTAAGAAAAATATGTGATATGTAGTAGAAGAGGAAATAATTGTACATAATCAAAATATATGTTGATATCACATTGTAAATTAAAGAAAAGATTGGCCAATTATATAGATTTCCTATATAAAGCTTCAGTCATAATCTAGTAATCAAAAAATAAATCAGTTATGTCTGCATTTAGTTAGCTAGTGTGTAGTAATATTTTCTTTTTCTTTTTTCTTTCTTTTCTTTTCCTTTTTTTTTTTTTTTTGACAGAAGGTCTTGGTCTGTAGCCCAGTCTGGTCCGGAGCTCACTGTAGAGCCCAGGCTAGCCCTGTACTCGTGGCAATCCTCCTGCCTACACCTCACAAGTGCTGGGATTACAGGCGTGTATCACGACCCGAAGCCTGACATGTCTTTATGTTACAAGTATCTTAGGAGCATGTAAATGTACCTGGCTCTATGCTAACGTCTGTCATGTGATGCAGAAGTTTATTTTACTTGCATGTTGTACGCTAGTAGTTTACACAGACATAAACAGAAAGTTACAATATAAAATACTCATAGAAAAAAACTTTAGGAGGTAACTTGTAAGAGACAATTTTTGGCTAATATGATAAATTTTGATGGAGTTCTAGGTGGGAAGGGATTAAACTAACACATATATTGAGATGGAATATCTTGCATAGATAGAACAATATGTGCAGAAGTTCCTATGCTAATCAAGAGAACTTGTATTTTAGAAGAAAAAATGGCCGACATAAGGCATTTAACGTGAAAAAAATCTCAAAAGCATCAAGAAATCTTGCTGGCTGAAAGACTGGATAAAGAATAGGTTTGAAAGACAAGTATAAAGTTCACCTCAAAGAATAGAAAACAAGTTTTAACTGGAAGATATAGAGTACAGTCTTTAATATAGTGAATAAAACAAATAATTTTTACCATGAAGAAGTACATATTTCTGAGTAAAGTCTGTTACCTCTACTGAGGACTTAGTCATTCGTCCAGTGTTGGAGCTGTGTATGTCAGTATGAGTATTGTAAAAACATTCACCCAGAAAAAGAAATGTCTATCAACTATTTGGATACAGTAGGCAAAATTATGTCTCTCTTAGTGATTTTTCAATGAATGTGATTTGCAGTGCACTGCAGTACAAATATAGCATTACAATTTAAAATCATAATCAATATTCACTCCTTCCTAAATCACCGCCATCAAATCTCTCTAAAGCTTCTTTTAGAATAACTGGATTTCAATACGACATTGAAGGCTACCTTGTATAATGTCTTCATACCATGTGTGGAAATACAAAAAGGGAAAAAAGTCATAGGAGACGTCAACGTTTTATCTTTGATTTTAGATTTGTTGCTTGATTTCCCTGCCAGGTAGTTCAGGCATTGGAAAGGGATCATTGTAACTATTGTGCAGGGGGGGAAAGGCATAGGGAATATTCGGGGAACACAGAGATATGTACTCCTAGATCACATGGAGTAATATTCGCATGAACACTAGCCACCTGAACACACTCCTGTTGCTTCTCAATTGTCTGTCTTTGTTTTGGTGAGAATGTATATCTGAGTCAGAACAATCCTTCCCTGTAAGAAACCGCAACAAAAGTGTCTCCTTTACCGATGGCAAAATGTAGTTAAAATCCTCTCCTCGTGGATTTCATAATCTTTAATTGGGTCTAATGCTGGTAGTGGCTGTGACTGGCAAAAATATAAAGAGGAAATGAAATAAGTTTGAGATAAGTAGGAGTATAAACACAGCCCCTTCGGAGCTCAGAGATAATTACCTCAGATGTCTTCGATTTGGACAAAGTGGAAGGGAAGGCTTCTTTGGACAACTGAAAGTAGTGGAAGAGTTGTTCATACAACACTCAGCATTTCCCTGTCTCTCTTTTTTTAAGCACTTATCAGACAAAACTTTAACCATCTGTATATCAATCTCTTTTTCCTTAAAGGTAAAGACATGGATTATTCATGTTTGTTTCTTTAGCACTTATTATAGTGTTTAGCGTTTAGGAATCCTTCCAAATCCATTTCTATATGTTGAAAAAAGGGAGGAGAGAGACAGACAGAGAGAGAGAGAGAGAGAGAGAGAGAGAGAGAGAGAGAGAGAATGAGAACTCAGATGCAATCATATCATGTGGGACAAGAGATATTTTAATTTCAGGTGTTAGTAGATATTGAAAATATTTTCCATTTTTCTGGTGCCATTAAACACATCTGTAACAAACTCTGTGAAGTAGAAATTCTCACTGACTTTTGGTGAGCAAGTTGCTTACCATGTTAAGGTCTAGGTCTTGGTGGTGTAGGCCTGTAAGCTCAGCACTCTGGGAGTCAGAGACTGGATGATAACAAATTCACGCCCAGCTTGGGAATTTGAACAACTTGGTGAAACCTGACCTCAAAATAGGCTGCATGCTTGCTCTCCAGTGACACACGCACACATACACTTAGACATGCAGACACCCATGACTTTAGAATGCGTCTGAGAATGTGTTTCTATATCACTGCATGTAAGTAGTCAAAAATTCTCTTTATATTTACTGAATCTTTCCACTTATAAAACTTTTGCATTTTTACTCAATTTTGTTCCATGAGGTGATTGTATGCATTTTTTAAGAGAACCCCATAGGATTCGTTTGTATTTTGTTTCTCAACCTTAATTCTCCTTTCTGCTGGAAACGGTTCTCTATGAGTATCTCTTGTGACTAGTCGCCTCTCTAATTCTCGTCGGAAAGTAGAACATTTTTCAATGTCTATGGTTTTCTTAGTTCGAAAGAGACATTCATTTCCCAAGTAATGATGATTTGTTGAGAATAGGGCAAGTACTACATGTAGATCAAAGGAGATCAAAGAAACCCTCACTGGAGCTTTTGAAAAAGAAATGTGTTATTTGAGTTTAGGGGGCAGGCGGGAGGCACTGTAGTCAATTGGCTACACCAGCAGAGGCATCTTGATGAGACAGCCACGCGCCTGGGAAAGGACCCTAAGACTTGGAACCTAGTGGTGTGTTTGAACCTTAGCTGCAACGAAAGCCAGATGCATCTATATTCTTTTCAGGTCTAGAAACAAATGTATTTTTTTATTCAAGCCAGTTACTATCAATATTTCTGCCAGTGACAAGAAAAAAACATAACTTGATAATGATGTGGGCAGTGAGTGGGGAATGAAAACACTCATATTTGAGCCAGGATCTTGCTATGGTAGCTTTTGGGAACAGAGACACTTGGGAGAAGGTCACATCTATAAATGAGAAGACTGACTTAAACAAACAAACAAACAAAACAATATTACCTACCTATGGAAAACCCTTCATTCAAAGTCTCAATATGGGCAATGTGTGCAAAAAACCACATTTTAAGTAGTAAAACAGGAAACAACTAAATTTGAGTATCATTAACACCTCAAGGACATATGGTAAGGTGAGCATTATTTGTTTCTTTCTTACCAATAAAATTGAGATAAAAATCTAGAAAGTAGAAAGTTACTTAAACTTACTAGCCAAACTATATCAACTACTTTATGATGCCTATTTTATTTTTAGTTTAGTTTAGTTTGCTTGTATTTCAAAGTAATAGCTTTCGCTCAATTAGAAATGTGGAATAATTTTCAAAATTGTATTATTAACTATAGTCAATTTTGATTTTATATGTTACACCTTCTCCGTCTCTTCTAGCCAAGGTTATGCTTACAGGTTTGACTACACAGAAGTGACCTTGCGTTTCAGTGTTGTCATATCTTCTTGTACAGGCAGACGTGGTCTCGAGAATCCAATTTTCCTTTTTACAACAGATAATTCACATTTAGGCTGTTCGAAATACTCTGGGAGTTTGCACACCAAGAAACCATTATCCCAAGATTAAACACTGGTAGCGGCTTACAAAGTGCTTGCAAATACAGAATATTTACTAGGTGGTTGAGCAGCTGCAATTGTAGTATGCTGTAGAGATTTAGGGAACCCTTAGGAGTAGAACGTATTAAGAGAGAATATGTTTACTGTCTGCTAGTCTTTGTTTAGAAATAAATTTATTTCTTTCAAATGACATTCTGTTAAAATCTTGGCTGGGCTGCAAACTAAAATGCTGTCCCTAGACTCCCTGTCTATGCCTGTGATCTCGTCCATTCTGCTCATCTCTAACTCTTTTCTTGGCACTTAAGAGACACTTACATTGCAGATCCTAGAATACCCCTATGAGCAATGCCCAGTTGAGGTAGAACTAACTCCTTAATGCTGTGCTTTTCCGGAGAGACTGGAGACAAAAGATCGCTCAGAGTCAAAGGCATTTGGAGGAATGAGAGGCTCACAAGGACTGCACCAAGAAAAATCTTCTAATGAAGGGAGAACTAGGGTGCAGCTCTGAATTGAAGCTCCTCTCAATTTTACTTAGGACAGAAATAAAATACAGAAAGGAGAAAACATCTCAGTCAACAAATCATGCAAGGGGCTCTTGAGGTTGGCTACCTGACAACCTCATAGTGGTCCCTAACAAACTGCACATGTGGTCACGGCAGCTACTCAGGGTCAGACACAGGATGTGCTCCATGCTGATAATAATCTGTGTGGAGATCTAGTCAGCAGACAGGTGTTCACATGGAGTGTGGGATGGACTATCAGTCTCCTATTAAACTGGGCAAGAATAACGCTACTGCTTTCAGTGTGTGTGCATGCCGTTCCAGCCCCACGCACTCAAGCCCTTTGCTTTGGTGCACACTCCTGATGACTTTCTCGTAAGCTTTAATGCATGTCGTTCCATACTGGAATCCAGGGACTGGTGTTGGGTCTTTGACAACTCAAGTGAAGGCAATAGTCATGCTTCTGGGATGACAATAATGAGTTACTGCCAACACCAGAGGACATCATTCAAATAGAAACCAGAGGACATCTCGCCCTTGGAACCAAAAACCAACTTTCACCCATTCGTGTCGTCCTCAAGGATAAGCCTAAGGCTGTCCTTCAGAGCCGAGCAAACTGCTGTACCTGCTGGAGAGTCGCCTGCAGACGATCTAAGTAAACACTTAGGTACGGTAACACTGCCGTACCAAAGAGAAGCCCAGACCAAACAGAGATCCAATGACTAGTCATAGCTTGCCCTGTGACCAGGTACAAGAATGAGTGACTTCAGCTGAGCATGACGGTACTATACCTGCAATCCTAGCCCCATCACAGGCTGAGATGGAAGGTGTCAAATTCAAGCCCTGCCTGCAGATTGGAGACTTAGTGGGACACTGTAAAAATAAGTGGAAATTAATTAATAAATGGAAAGGAATTTAAAGGAGCTGGGGATGAACTTCAGGGCGAAGACATCAAGTACAACCACCGGTGCTGCAAATAAATAATAAATAAATAAGTTAATTGATAAAAATTAAAAAATATTTTAATTTCTATTTCCTCCTTTATGGTAGGTCATTAAGCCTAGCATAGCGCTTAGGGATATGAAGAAAATCAAGCTCGTGGGGTATACTGATAATAGACTCCTTTGGAGGGAATAGAGATTATTCACTATAAGGTTGAAAATACAAGCTCCAGGAGGTTTTTCGAGACTTTTCCCTTTACAGGCAATATACTCTTTTACATTTTATCTGTAGTATTTTATGATACTATGAAGACTATGCCTTATTTCTAATGCTCATGAATTACTGTTCCTCATAGTTATACCCGTCTTGAAAATAGAATTCCTGTCCTGTCCATCTGCTACATTCGTATTACCTGCGCACTGTGCCTTCTAAGTTATAAGTTTTCAGAGAATGTTTGCTGAATAGAATTAAGCCCAAGGTGGTTAACTTGCCTGCCTTTTATAGCATTGGCAGATACAACAGAATTGTCTGGAGAGAGTTTGAAAATCATGCACACTTTACTCACTATTATGATGCACTCAGTCAATTTTAGATTTAAGGGAATGATGTTAGCACTCTCTCCCTCAGATGATTCTGATTTACAGTCTTGGTTAAGTATCACTTCCCTAATGAGGGGAAAAGAAAGAATGCTCACCTCCGATGCAGAAAATTCCCACTATAAGCTTCAATTTCACCAACTTTTCCTTAGCATTCTACCTCTCAGGCAGGGTTTCTCACTTCCTTACCTGTACCCCTTCCTCAGTGGACCAGCAAGACCTATCTCACTTAATTAGCTGTCTGCTGGATCAGAAAGCAATCTCTAATCAGGTGTTATCTGGTGCCCCCTATGGTGGTACTTCCTGTAAAGCAATTTCAATTTAATAGGGAAAAGTGAAGACTAAATCTTTAGGGCTTAAAGTATCTAATAGGGGTTTCAAGCACCAATAGGGGAACTATTTCAGGGGAAGTAGGTCTTTAAAACAGACCTTAAAAATCACAATAAAACTGACTCTCCACTCATGTGACTTATACTATTATTCTAAATAGCAGACCCTGGTAATACCTGACATGGAAAAAAAAAAAAAAAGTCTGGCAACTGCCTTGTCTTGGACCATAAAGTTCTGATACAAAACAAAACAGAAGAAAAGCCCCACTTATTTGCTGACTTCCCTTTATGTTTTATTTTAATCTTGAAAAACCTGTGAGACTTGTTTGCTTTGTCTTGTGAAATGGTTACATAGATAGATGCATATGTAGGTTATGGATATTTTCTAAAAGTTTTTTTTTCAGAATTTCCAGAAAAATGCCTTCTAGAATAGATTCATTGTGGCCATTTGAATATATACTCAAGCTGTTTTCATTTAGGAGTTATGCCAAAGTTTTCTTCTCAGGGAAAGTTTTCTGCTTTCCACATCTTGAAGTTAAGTGAAACAGGAGGAATAGAATTGCTACTAGAGGAAAAGAGTGGCATGAGGCGGCCACAGATGCAGTTGGCTTTCTGTACCAGCAAAATGCAAGTCCTCAAAATATTTTTATTTTTATAAAAATGGCATCAGTTTGCATATAACATGTACATTAAATCATCTTTAGATTATTATAATACCTAATACATTGTAAATGCTCTGTAAGTAGTTGTGATATTGGATAGGCTATGATTTTTAGAAATAATTATTCATTTTTACCACAAATACAGTTCATTTTTTGAACTTTTATTCTTCAGTTGGTTGAACCTATGGACATAGAATTCCCAGTAGAAATAGGAACAACCAGCTACATCTCACTTTGTCTACTCTACGTTTGATTAACGTGGTCCTTAAACTCTTTTTCATCAACTATAATACCAACTCGGAGCCAATCAAACTAAAGTAAGACTTTTCTACTGAATAAAACTGTTTTGTATATTTCTAAATTGCTCAAGATTTAAGAAATACTTTTATGAAAGAGAAGTTTTCAGTAATTTGCCCATAAAAAGAGTTTGAAGGAAAGAAAACATATGTGCATGCACGCGCGTACACACACACACACACACACACACACACACACACACACACACGTAGGTACGTACAAGCACCCAAAAAATACAACTAAAAAACTAAGAGATTGCTGTGGATTGAAGCCTGCTCTTAAACTCAGGTATTGGCCAAGTGATAGTGCTGAGAGGCGAGCCTAGAGGAGATGAGTAGGCCGTGAGAGTTCATCTCTCATGAATGGACCTATGAACGTTAGAAGATGCTAAGCTCAGCTTTGAGCTCGCTCGCTCTTCCTCTGCTGCCTTGTGAGGCGACCTCTGTTCTTCCTCCCGCCTTCCACCTCTGCCACCTGAAGTTGCAGCTCAGAGGCCCCTACCAGGTGGTGTTCCTTAATTACCCACTTCAAGGCTCCAGAATTGTAAGTTTCTGTTCTTCACAAATTACCCTATTTTACAGATTCTGTTATGGCAACACACAGCAACAATCAAATGAAAGGACTTATTGAATCAATGATAATATTCCTCAGGCTCTTATATATATTTATTATAATATTAATCCTGTGAGGAAAAACTATTAAACTATCATTGTCCTGACTTGTTTTTTTTTTTTGTCATGAACTATCTTAATGACAATCTCCTTTAGCAGTGTTCAGAGTTCAGTAGCACACATAGACACTTTCGGTGGAAGACTGTTCCTTGCATAATGATACAAAAATAGCTGTATGTTGTCATGGGTATTCGGCTCTTTTAACATATATTCTCATGGTACCAGGAGACAGTGGAACATTAACATGTGACTCTTTATACATTTTCTTAATTGACTCTATTTGATATCTATTAATATTGAAATATTTATTAAACAAATACCTACTACCTGTTTATGCTCTAAGAGCCCAATGTTTTTCTTTTTCAGAGCTTTGCTCTAATAGGGAATATGCAGAATTAAAAAGCAATCATAACACAAAGCCACAAAGGCCGCAACAGGAAATGAGAGTTTGATGGAGGAAGAGCAACTGTCTGTGGTGGGAGGGCTCACTGGTAATTGGGTGACACAGCTGTCAGTGATCCGGTTGTTAACAGTTACTCCTTTTTATGAAATAAAAACTCATAACGAGAATTATTTGTGAAAAGAATTTCAGCAAATGAAGAATTGATTTTATATTATATTTTTGAGGATTTTAAATCCTGAACCAGAAGAGAGACAAAACTCTTAATTAGAGACAGCATCTTTAAATGGCTTATTTGAAATTGGGATTTACAGCCTAATGCAGAAATCTGATTTTATCTTTAAGATTTGTGTCTGGATAAATATTTCAATCCACGATAAATGCTGAGCTATTAGGATATTGACTATTTTTGCTGTAAATGAAAAGCTAAATAGTTGAAGTGATGAACATTTTTGCCCGCAATTCAAGCATTATATCATGTTGGATTTTATCAAAACACTACATAGTGTTTTATATATGTATGCAATGTTTATGTTTTCTGTTTAAGACAAATAATGAATTTAACCAATCTTGAATCATTAAGAAAAAAGTTAAATTGGTGGCAAAATCAGTCGCAGATGTGAAAGTGCTGATTCCAAGGCTTTGGACCTAGGAAGCAACTAGAGACCTCAGAAGCAGAGCAGAGGTCATATTACAAAAGTAAATAAATAAACACAGATAGAAAAATTATTTCCATGGGAATGTGACAAAATATTTTTATTTTTAAATATATCTTATTGCATATAATTGAACTAGAGAAATATATTCCCGCAGGAAGTAAGATTAAACATATAATTATTTTATTTTATGTACACTTCATTGTGCATATTTGAGGTTTACCCTACAATATTGTAAGTTCCATGTGGAACTTATAATGAAGTGGATTAATGTCTCTTCCATCGCAAAATCTGATTTTTGATTATAAGAACAACTAGAATCTGCTTAGTTAACAAAAAAGTGTACAATTTTATTGACTGTTATCCTGAATTTGTAAATTAGATCTTCAAACTTGTTAATTACAAACATCTGTAGTTTTCACCCTTTAACTTACAATTTCTGTCTTTTGCTCTTGATAAAAACTGTTATATTTTTTGTCTCTATATTTAACTTGTTTTTATTATTTTAGATTGAACATTTACGTGAGGTCATGTAATATTTGTATAATTTTCTGTGTGAGTTGTATTCCGTTTTGTATGATGTCTGCAAGGCCTATGTTGTGCAAAATGATGAGACCTGTTTACTTTTTAACACTAAATAACATCCCTTTGTCTGTGAGTGTGTGTGTGTGTGTGTGTGTGTGTGTGTGTGTGTGTGTGTGTAGACATGTGTGTGATATTTTTCTTTATCCTTTTGTTCCAGGACAGTCACTTATGTTGTTTCCATATCTTGATTGCTTCAAGGTAGATTTGAGTATTTCCTAGTAAAGGTTAACAAAATTAGACTATGAGCCAATTGTTTGGATCAAAAGAAAGCTATTGGATGTTTGTAATTATTTTCTATGTTGCTAGGTTATATAATGATCCCTATTTCTTCAAAAGTTAGGCATAGATGAAAAAGAAATCAATGAAACAACATGTGGATGAGAACTGGCATAACTGGCATAAGTATGCTTATCCACAGTTTCACAGGCATCAAGACAGCTCTAACAACAATCATGGAGCTACTTCACATCCTTTAAATGCATAAATGCATACATACGATTTTTACCATGATTCTGGCTATCAGAGTTTACCAATGGTCCTTAAATATTAAAACAAAGAAAACCATACAGTAGACAGAACTCAACCTAAACACACACTCTAAAATTGTGTGCTTTTGTTGAAAACTAAAGCTTCACTCTAGAGTACTTGTTAGTCTAGAATTAACACAGTATGTCAGATTGCAAAGATTTTCATTCAGTATTCATCTCATATATTTAAAAATACTTCGGGGTCCATTATAAACCTGATCTAGAGGTAGACTTATTTGATGTATATATCTTTTATTCTCTTATCCAAGTATTATTTTTCATAACCTTATGTCACGTTCTCACATGAGACCATGGAAGAGCAGAAAGAGAAAGAAATTGTGCTGTGCCAGTGACTAACACAAAGCCAACAGGCAGATACCAACTTCTGTGAGGTTTTCTTTGGTAAGATTTACTTCCAACTATGCATGAGCTCAATAATCAAAGACCAAGGTATAAATCCTTTCTCGACGACTAGAAATTATCTATTTAAAAGATTGGCTTTATTGATCAACCTTATCATGGTTAACTTTGTAGGACATACATCGCAGCCTCCTGAAGGAAAATTTATTTCTCCCCTGACATTATGTAGTAAATTTTTAATTTAGAAAGAGTCAAACCAAAACTTTGTCATATTTAGTATTGGGCATTACAGGGGAGAGTCAGGGAAAACTGCGGATTAGGTTTCGTAATGACAGCAACACAAAGTGGCACATGCACCAAAGAAAGAATAATGAACACAGCTTTTTCTGATTAGAATAGAAAAATGTAATTTTTGGTAGACGCAACTTTTTACAACATGATCTTACTATATGATCCAGTCTTTCCTCGTTATTTGTTGATTTGCAGCAGAAATCGTCTTATTTTTTTTTCCTGCTTCACTTCTTTGTATAATGTGGAAACAGCCTTGGTCACCCTGACAGAACACTGAAGCTCCGTGCATGTGCTTTGCAAAATGGTGTGGCAACCATCAGTGACAGTGAAGAGAACATGTCATTGTCTTAATGTCATTTAAATGTACCAATAAAATTATAGAATGATTATTTAATAATTTAATTGTTTCTACTAAATTAATATTAGCAAAAGAGATATTGTATGTAAAAGTCCCTATTATCAATGCACTTCACCTGTTTGGTGGTTGCGTAGCTTAGTAGTTGATTGGTAGGAGACCTCAACAGGATTATTTAAGCATATCTGAGTCTAATTGTTTCACGTTGCATTCCCAAGGAATATGTTGATTTCTGGTGTGGATCACTTTCCGCACCTTCCAGATATGCCCTTGTCTTTGTGCTTGACTGTGCTTTTCCCCATCCACTCTTCTTTGCCCTTGAAGGGAGAATGAAACCCTGGCAATCTCTCACATGAGTGATAACACAAGTGTGTCGTAGTTTGTTTGCTGATTCACTCTTTTATCTCTTCACACAGTAGCTATGGGGACGGTGCAGAGTGTTGGACTTTGATATAAAGTAAAAGGAAGATGCAGACCTGCTTCTGAGAATTTTTTGTCCAGCTAGAAAGTGAGACATATAAACATACAGCTAAGGTAGAAGGAAGTAAATGTCACAGAAGCCGACGGAAGAACAGAATAGACTTAGGAGAGTGAAGGAAGTTGCCTTCTTTCTTGGTGTGGGAAAGTGAGACAATTAAGCGCATAAGATGCTAGAAAACACTAGGTAGACAGAAATGGCTGGAAATGAAATGCTAATGCTTGGCTCTCAAAGGCCATTTCCAGGCCACTTATCAATTCTAGCTGCTAAGGTCTCCATTTTTTAAAAAGTAGCACTGTGGATACATTTATTGCAGATGATTAAAAGAAGACTCTGGAAGTATATATGTCTTTGGATTAAATATGAAATATAATTAGGTATTAGCGAGGTGAAGTGGAAAAGTTGCAGAGCAAATGCTTCAAAATCGAGAAGGCAGAATTGTGTAAATGAGGACAGGAACATTTCTCTCCTCAGATGAAATGCAGCTATGTTTAAATTTCAAGAAAAGGAAAGTCTCATTCAGGGATCTTTGTGTAGAATAGAAACTAAGATTTAGAGTGTTAATGTGGCGAGAGGTGGGTCACTCTATAGGTTTCGTGCTTCCTTACCATGTTTAGAGCTTCTGCCGTCCCTTCCACAGTTGAATACGTAAAGAAGTTGACAGTACTGGACTTTATCTACTTGCTAAAAGGGGCCCCAGTCAAAATCGCATTTTACCCATAAATCAAAGTAAATAGTATTAATTCGGTTGCAATTAGAGTGAAACTGGTAAGTGGAAGCTTCCAACTCAAACATCTGTGGAAGCAGAATTCTTTTATATTAGACTTTTAAAATTACATTATAAAAGTCATTTAAATCTGCCTTACACCTGGTATTTGGGAAAGGTGATTGCCAAGTGGTTAATAAATTTATAAATTTCCCTTAAAATGGGACATTAAAACATTTATCAATAATGTGAAAATTCAATGAGTTGAAAAGGAGAAGGAGAAAGAGGTTCATGAAAAATGCTAGAAACATTCAATGCCAGATGTCTAATAATTCCTGTTGCTTAACTGTTATTTTTTAAAACTTTTTCTCCATGCAGCTACCCTTTTAGAAGTTCCCCGTGGCCATTTTAATTAGTTTTCCCACCACTCCTGTGAGTTAGGTAGAAAGCATAGTGTGTTGGGTAAGTCAGTCTGGCTGTTTCTTAACCATATTTTTTCACATTTTTTAAAAAAAAATTTTGACAAGGTTGAAAGAAAACCTCCTATCTCTTGAGATCATGTAATATTTCATTAAGGAGAAGTGTTCAGAGGTCAAAATGTAACTGTGATGTGTTCTTTAATCCCTTCATCTAGTCAATAGATTACCCAACATTCATTGCCCTAAAGACCTCATTAGCCACGCTGTTGGCTTAAAGGCAAATATTTTTCTTGCTTTTAAGAGATTTATTTTTTTTCCATTTTAAATCATGGTTTTATTTTTAATAATTTTGCTATATAAAGTTCACATGATATAAAAATTTAATTTTTTTTGTAAATTCGTGAATTCGAAATTCTGTAACACATTAGAACCATGGGGTTTGGTACATTAGTGAGCATCTGTGTTCACCCCTTTTTAAGGGATGTTCACTCCTTTCAAAGTGTACTGCACAACAAAGGATTCTATTTTAATTTAAAGATTTCAATGTGTTCATAATGAAATGCTGAAGTGGAAAATTGGATTGAACACATTGTCTGTGTTAAGTAGCAGTCAGCTGAAAAAAAGAGGGGGGGGGTAATGGGAAAATTAGAGATAGTGACCACTGCAGAGTGTGCTTTTCCCCAGCAGACAATTACAACAATTTTAGATTTGCTTTTCATCTTATAAATTACTTATGTGACCATATTGCAAAGTAGAGTAACTTGCTAAATCAGAAACCAGGATACCATCATGCAGCATTACCATAATGAGAACTGATCTAAGGGCCATGCTTGTATATAAAACAGTAAACCAGAATAGAAATAGTATTGTATGTTTCCAGGCAAGAAAACGTAGGTCTTGAACGAGCTGATGTTGAATGCAAAGACGGATCATTTGAAATTATAATGATAAAGTGCATTTGACATATTTAATGACAGGACAATTTTTGTATGATAAAAAATGTTAAATATTTTTCTTTCTTTGGGACTAAAAAGGAAAGTCTGTAAACCAAAATTTTCTTTATAAAATATGCACCTGTTTCTCATCTAAATGAGGGAAAAGAAACAACTTTTAATTTAGAAAGAGTCAAACCAAAACTTTGTCATATTTAGTATTGGCCATTACAGGAGAGAGTCAGGGAAAACTGCGGATTAGGTTTCGTAATGACAGCAACACAAAGTGGCACATGCACCAAAGAAAGAATAATGAACACAGCTCAAAGGAAGATCATCCAAAGTCACCCCAAATATCTGAGGTATGCCAGATGACAACTCCACTTCTGAAGTTAGAGATTATTCACTTAATGTTTATTCCAGGAAAGAACAATAAGGCACTATATCAACATTAAACTTCTTTAAACATACATATATATTCGTAAGTTTCTACTGGTTTGTTTGTTTGTTTACTGAGACAGGATCTCATTCTGTAGCCCAGGCTGGTCCTGAACTCACTGTGAAGCCCCGAATGGCCTTGGACTCCCAACAATCCTCCTGCCTCAGCCTTCTGAATGCTGGGATTACAGGCGTGTGCCACTACACCTGGTGTATGTGGTGCTGGGGAATCGATCTTGGGTACTTATTGCTTAATTTAGCGCTTGCTAAGCAAATGCTTTAACCTTTGCGCCATTTCTCCAGCCCCTCCTGATTTATTTATATTTTCATCTTTTCTTGAGCTAACTATGAAACATGTATTCTCTTGCAAATAGTGCAATTCACAAAGCTTTTTATTTCATGTCTCAATATGGAGAATGATTTAAAAGAGGTGAAATGTGAAAATGTTTACAGAAATACAATAAATAATAATTTTGATTATAATTAAGGTAGTGACCAGGGGAAGTAGGAAGGCATGAATTTTTTCATTTCCTTTTATTTTTATTGTTTTTTTTTTCTTTTTTGAGGCAGGGTCTCACTCTGTAGTCCAACCTGGTCCTGAGTTTACTATGTAGCCCAGGCGGGCCTCACACTCATGGTTATCCTCCTGCCTCAGTGTCCTAAATGCTGAGATTACAGGTGTGTGCCACCAGGCATTATTTATGTGGTGCAGGGGAATTGAACCCAGGGCCTTGAAGGCACACAAATTTTGTAAGCAGAAGATCTGAGTTTTTCTTGTCACTGTAATATGAAACTTCGCATAGGAGATATTGAATAAAATGTATAAATTAAAGAAGCAAAGCAAGAATTTTAAACAATTTTATTTCAAGAAACTGAATTGAGCGCAAACTGTCTTCAGTGGTAGTGAGCAAGATTACACGTTAACTGCAGGGTTGGAGGTGGGGGTCCGAGCCGAGCAGAATCATACATTATGAGATAAAACTGTTGCCCAGGTGTAAGTATAAGTTAAAGTAGAGTCAGAGGTGAAAAACATAATAAAACAAGGCACAACATTGAGGGTCAAAGAAACAATAACCAGGTCATTTTTTTTTCAGAAAGGATGAGAGAAAAAATTAGGGCACACTGAAAACTGAAGGGACTATGTACAAATCTTGATACTCAAACTCAGAGGATATGCAAAGGCCATCAAAGGAGCAATTTAATGCTTATGGCTTAACATTGTATGGGATTCTACTTTTATCAGTCGAACATACATTAAAAATATCATGCATCAGGAATGCCCTTAAATGCGTGGCACGTACTGAACAGCAAAGTTCAGCAGCGCTGCACATTGCGGTGGGTCGGTTGCCTGCAGTCGAATCATGCCACAGGCTGGGAGTTGGGGCTTGCTGTCACTCTCTTACACAAGTCACTTTTCATGATCCCAGTAAAAGTCAAAATTCAAAATTGCAATAGCATTTCTTCTGATTGCCTATCTCTTCCTCACTACTGTGATGTCAAAAAATCTTAACTTTCAAACCACAATAAGTCAGGACACTGCATTTGGAAAGACAGGGATTTAGAGTCAGTCATTGAAACACAGAGGATACAGATGAAAAATAACATTCTTATTGTAAAAGAAAATTAAAATTAAAATAGCTACTTGTTATGCGTGGATATATGCAAAATAAATTTCTATGTACAAAATGAATGTTTAGGCAAAATCTTTATAAGCAATGAATGTTATAAAAATAAACATTTTAAAGACATAACACAAAAATGGGATACAGTGGATATTTTCAGACTGATTGATTTAATTATTTCCTAGGATTATAACTCAGACTTCAGAATATCTAGTCTCATCAGAGATGATACAAATCATTGAGTTGAATAAGCAGTTAATGACAGATATCATCCATTCTGGATACTAATACATGTAACTTATTTACAAAGCCAGAAATCACGAAGATGGCATTCATTTTGTTCCTACAGAAGAAGGCAAACTGCCTCACAGGAATAAGAGTAGCTACTTAAGTAGATATTAATTATTAACAATATGCCATTGTCTGTTTGCGTATCCATTTACTAAGAAATATTCAGCACCTCTGATACGGGAGGAAGTGAGGACCAGACAGGTGAATCCATGTGTTACATTGCAGCGGGGGCAGGTAGAAAACAGAATAAGGAAGTAATATTGAATGCAATGCTACATATGATTTGAAACAAAATAAAGCACGGTAGAAAAGGTGACTGAGGTGCAGTTTTAAATAGTGTGAAAAGAAGGGTTTCACCAAAGAGTTTAATTCCCTAAAAGGTAAGAGAATTGGGTAGTCAGGTATTCTAGGCAAGTGGTTTTCAAACATTAGTGAGCATCAGATTTCATCTGAAGTCTTGATAAAATGCAGATTGCTAATTCTTGTACCGGATCTCTGATTTAATATGTTTTCAGCAGACTCAAGGATTTGCCTTTTTTTTTAACAAGTTTTCATGTGAAGATGCTCTCAGGACTATATTTATGAGAACTATCTAGAATACAGAGTGAGCAAGTGTGTTCTATGAAAGTCCAGATAGTGAATATTTACATTTTGTGAGCTACACAATTTCTGTTGAAACTACACGTTTGTACTGTTGTATGGCAGAAGTAGCCAGAGAAATTAGATAAGCACATAAGAAAATCATGATTTACTGAAATTCAAATTGTATGTAACTTCTACATGTCAGAAAATACCATCCTTCTTTTTTTTTCTGACCACTTAAACATTTTTAAACTACAAAACAGACCTGTGGTCCAGGAAACTTAAAGATCTTATTTCTCAAGCCAGAGGCATATTTGGTGATTTATTGGAGCAGGAATGAAGACAGTGTGTCAATTGGAGGATACACAGTGAGGCGGTGACCCATGGCACAGGTCATATAGGACCCTTATGGGCTGTAAGCTAATAAGCAAACAATTTTTTGAGTTTTCGGCAGAGAAATAACACCATCTGTTACATTTTAAATCCCTTTCTAGTTGTTCTGTGTTATTCTGAGACTCAACTGTGGCCTAATGCAAGAGCAAGAGAAGAAACTGGAGGACATACAAGGGGCTTTATTTTGGGCTTGAACTCTGGCATTGAATAAAGGTGACAGAACAGCAAGTTGTCTGAGGTATAAACCACTCTACATGCTAATAGATGCACTCTGGGGAAAAATAATAAAGTCAAAGACAGTTCTGAATGTTTCCGTCTTGGAAGCTGAGTGAATCTTAGGGCCAATTACTCAGCAGTAGTCATTAGAGCAAATTGTAGAGCCAATTACTCAGCTGTAGGCAATAGGGGAAAAAAAGGTTTGTGAAAAGGAGAAATAGTCATTTGAGATAGAGGAAAAAGAACAACAAAAGAATACGGTGTCTTTTCGCTTAGTAATGAAAGCAACTCAGGAAGAATGGGACCCAAATGGGCAGATACTGAGAGGTGAGGTACCAATAAAGATGGTGAATTGGCCACCGCCAGAACACTGGAAGTTTCTGTGGGATTGTCCCGCTAAATCATAAAATTGTGAGTGAGGTTCAAGGAAAAAAAACCAGAAAAAAGTATTAGAGCCACAGCTTGTACAGATTGTGCTATGAAAGTTTGACTAGCACAGAGAGCAAGAACGGGGAGGCGCTGGAATGCTAAAATGTTTCCCTCTGAGTACATCTTTTGGCAAAGGTTGAAACTACTGCATAACGTTTGTTTGTATGCTGATTTGAATTATGCAACAGAGAGGAAATGTTTGAAGAATGGGAAAAGATGAAGAAAACAGTTGATTCAGATTCTTGCATTGATAAGAAGGGTCGAATCTGTGTTCATAGCTGGAGGATTATCATCGAAGAGAAAGGAGCTTTTATAGTGAAACAGAGGAGACACGGGTGTAAATTAATGAAGCTATGGGGTATATTAATAAAAATTTTCAAGACAAACAGAATGTGAAGAATTACTCTATTACTATACATGCTGAGAGGCTTAGTTATCCCACAATGGCATTGTGCAGCTGAGAAAGCAGAGGGAACTAGCAGTAGCTCTGTCTCAAATCTGGAAGGTTCTGGACAAAAGTGACACATGATGTAGACTTACTTCAAGGATGATATCGTGAACATTTGCTCAGCTCTGCATTCATCTACTGAAAAAAATCAAGGTCTAACATCCATGTGTTATCACAGCAACAAATTCCAAGCCACATCCATACAAAATGAAACAAACCAAAAACAAAATAATGCACCTGATCAAGAAGATTAAGAGACATGCTCACACAAGAGCTTTCCTTTCTGTAAACATGTTCATTCCATCCAGGCCCCCTGCTTATTAGATGATGCTACCTATATTTAGAATGTGTTTTCCTCATTGAGAGTCCCGACCTCCATGTCATTCTGCTCTGGAAACACCCTCAGTGATACATCCCAAGTGTGCTGACCATTTCTACAGAGAATTCTCAATCTAGTCTAGGATACAATCAAGGTTATCCATCACCTAGAGAGTTGGACACATTCTCCTCAGATTACTTCAGTTCTTGGTAATGCAATAGTGCCAAGGACAAGCCCAAAAAGCACCACATCACTTGTCAATTGGAGAGAAAAGAAACAATGAAAGACAGCTCTTTCTTAAAAGGATTTTGGGAAAACCCCTTATTCCAAGGCAGGCTGATTTCAAGAGGCTCAGAGGAGACCATATAGAAACCATATAGAAAAAGTCTGCTGGTGAGGACATCTGTTGAGATGTAGAGCCTCAAATTATACTGTGTGCCTCACATAGAGACAGACCATCTGAAAGCCAAACTACTACATCTTCCTGAGACTGGCTGTGTCCACAGGTGGTGATGTACAGAGTCCAGAGAATATTTGTGAGCTCACCAGAAGAAAGAAGTGTTGTGAGTCTCAATGCAGTCTCTTACAACAGCAGTAAAGGCTGAGAAAGAGAATAGAAAAAAAAATGTAGCTTTGATATTTAATCCTTACAAAGGACAGTACCCAGGTACCTGGGGGTCATTGATAGATACAATCCTTGCTGGACTATATAAAATTATATCAGTTAGCTATGCTATCTAATATAGTTAAATAACATCATTTCTAGTCGTATAAATATTTTGACTGGAATGTTTATTCATAGATATTCAGAAATCTCTTTGAAAATAAATGCATCACCTGTAGTTTGACTCGCTGTAATGAAGCTCATGAGATTGGGATATAAATTATAATGCCTTTAGTAATTTTCAGTGGGAGTTATCAGTGCCAGCGGGACCACACATTCTCAGTGCAGTCTCCCTATAGGCAAGGAGGTAGGAAGCCATTTTTTTTTCAAATATCAGTTTAAAAATTTACTGCTTAGGAGCCAGCATGTTCATTCAGCACATAGGAAGATGATGGTATGTGTAACTATGTCACATAAAATAAAGATAAACAGCCTTAATAAGTATGAACATAAATGTTTAGAGGCTTAATGTGAGATAAACTGCCAACAGTTTCAAACAATGAATCATAGCAGAGATCAAGGAGCCCAGTCCCAATCTGCAGCTAGGGCACCTACCTCCTGGGCCCTTCAGAGGCCCTGCAGTCATCTCTTTTGCATCCGGTGCCCTGAAACCTACCACACCTCTCTAATCTAAGGAATCAGATTGATGCAGTTTTCAGAAATGCTAAATAATTTCATCAGGTTGTAATCACATCCTGCTAGCCTGTGAGCCATCAAGTCTCTGTGTCTTTTCTCATATTTTCTCTGATTCATTGTGTGCTGATGTCTGCATTTAATTAGCAAAAATTAGTCTTAAAGGGCTTTCCTCCACCTACTATGTCCAAATGACTGAGGCTCAGTGCCTTGTAATAAGGGAGGGGTGAAAATGCAAACAGTGGTTACAGAACGAGAGAATTTGAATTCCAGTCTTGATTTTGTTACTTGTGGTAAGACGGGTGTTATCATTACACCTGTTATACAACTAGAACTATTCTAGTTATGGCCTCAGTAAGTATTTTCATGATCAAGTAAACAATTCATGTGAAAATCGCCATGGGAAAGAGAAAAAATCGTTTGAATTGCATATATCAGTAGTAGCTCCCAGCCTAAACTGGGCACTCTACTCAGTGAGCATTTGTTGAGTGAATAAGTAAACCAAGGAGCCAAAACGCTTCTCAGGGATGGGCCTTGCTCTATTTAAATATCACTATTTAGAGGCTTCTTATGCAGGACTTACTCATGAGAAAAGTGCAGAACCACAGGAAGAGACAGCAACAGCGGTATACTCTCTTTGATGTGGAAGTTGACTTCTCTTAAGAAACAGATTCAAGCATTGATTTCAGTTGACCTTGTTTTTCAACATTCTCACAGTAACGACACATGGAATTGCCTTCCTGTTTCATGTGTTACTTAGAAAAAAACAGCTGTCATGCAGGTTGCTTGGTCTCAATAATGAATAGCCTCCTATCGTCATCTATCCATGGAAACATAGACCTCTGACACTACTATTTTTTAAAATCCTCATAACCAACTATTTACTGTTACTGTTTGTCATGGAAAAAATAATTCTTAATTTATCTTGAAATTTAGAGAGTGTTGAGGCTTTTCCTTATCACCTGTAAAAGGCCAAACCAGTGCATATATACGCCACGTGATTTTCTTTTTCAGCGAAGAACCTAGAAACAACTGTCAGCTTACTTTCTTTTCATTATTTTCTTTTTCTCAGTTTGTACTCGCTCCCCTCCTTTTATCCTCCCTCTCTCTAATTTCTTTCTTCCCTTTTCCCCACTAAGCCTCCTTCTATTAACTTTCACTCTGTGTTTTCCCTGCTTACTTCATTCATTGTTTATAATTTTATTTTTGACACATTTTATTTTGCAAGGCCTGAAAAATTAAAGTCAGACATTCAGACGCGAAATAGAAATGTCATATCACTTTTGTGTGCTTCGTTCAGCATCTTGCCCACCGTTGACCCAGAAAGAAAGGCACAAGACAACAAACGTGGTGATCAGCATCTCAGGGACAATTTCCTAGTCCTGTAGATTTAAACGAAAAGTAGAGGTGGGTGTGGACTCTACCTTGATATCTCCAAAGATCAATGGGTATAATTTATAGAATTCTCCACATAATTTTATATAATCTATCAAATTGAGAGCTGCTCTTTGAAATACAGTCTTGGATTGTTTAAAAATCGAAACACATTCTCAGAAATTCATTGCTGGATGATTTTGTCCTAGACAGTAGAGTGTATGTATGCAAATTAAGGTAACTATGACATCATTAGAACATATAATCTTATCATAGCACTGACATTTGTACATCGCTTGCCGATTGAGTTGTCATAACTTGAAGTATGACTATATTACATTTATTTCATGATACAGATTGAAATTAACAAAAAGGGACTAAATGTTCAAGGAGAGAAGAGTCCAGTGCTTAAAATGCAAAATACACAACGAGTGTTTTAAGATGATAAAAAGAAGATGTATAAGGACCTTAGTATACAACAGGTGTTCAATAAGTCCTATTTTCTTTCTATTTATATTGACATCATATTTTTTCTATCATTTCTATAGGTAGATACCTTTGTTTGCACATATTTTTACGTGTAGATAAGCTTGTCTTCAGTGTTCTGGTTTTTATGTCCTTAGAAGATGTGAAGAGATGTGTTCAGCAAAAAATAATAATAGGCAACACCAACAATATTTTCTTTGTTTTATTTAATACTTACAATATGGAAGCTGAGACTAAGGCTAAAATACTCATTCAAGACTTCACAGCCAGACAGTGACAGTCAGGATCAAAACTCTGGTCGAGTTCCCTGACAGCCACAAGAAGAAGCTGTTAAGGAGTCCAGCTCATACGTGTGCAACACCGATGTGCAATTTTCTTGTTATTCAAAATAGGTAATATTGATGTGATTTGTACATGCACCAATCCCTTAGCTTTAATGTACCTATCATATATTACAAATATATACTAATAAAAATAACAACTCTTGAGGGATAAAACATCATTACTACATGCAAAATCTGAAAGATATTTTTAATCAGTGTTGGTCAATTTTATCTGCAAGCTCCAACATCATACCTGTTTTGTGGGAAAAAAATAATAAGTTATTTTATCTTCGTAGTATGAAATTCTTATTATTTTATCTTTTCACATTAAATGATGGAAAATTATAGATTTTAGTTACTCCAAGAGACTACATACTGAGCACAGACTATACAGTTACCTCTTAGTGAAGAACAATTCGAACTATATTTTTGAAACTTTCTGTTTATATGTTCAAACAGTCTTAGAACACCTTACTTTCTCAAAATGGTTGTATTTGTTATCCAGCATCCATTTTGGTAGTTATCTGCTACTTCTAATATCTTTTATAGGATTACTAAAAAATATTTAATTTTTAAAAATAACTAATTCATTCACCTTTGTAAGTTTCCTTGGAAGAGTAAGTTTGTTACACTGATAACCCAAGAGAAGATTTCTTACCTCTTAATAAGCCAGTAATATTTAAAAAAGGTCTAAAAATAAGACATTAACAGTCTCACGGTCACAAAGGGGGCTTTCTCTGTTTCATATTTTGCTTTTGAAGAACAATATTTTGACTCTCTACCCAAGGACATTTCTGCCCAGGACCCCAAGGTGGCTTTCTCTCTTATGGCGACAGCATGCTGTGGCATGACAATGGAAAACACATGGGTGATAAAACCCCATTTTGGTCAACTTTGATCCTGACCTTCTAGTCTTTTGATGATAATCCCAAGACTTTTGACAGTAATTGTGCTCAGATCTTTTGGGCAAGAAGAGAAACACAGCATGTGATTTCCAACCTTGACACAGGAATAATTTAACCTACATTGTTAATAAAAGATAAGAGTATCTGTAAAAGAAATCTGTGGAAATTTTACTTTCCTCCAAGTTTCCCTGCAAAATGTGTTTTCCCTTTTGTATGCTACAATATGTCTTGTAAAACTGTCCTTTCTTCTTGTGCATCCAAGCTACATTTTTCATTTATTGAAAATCAGGGCCATTAAAAAATAATTACCTGTACTGTAACTTTATCATGTACAGTATTATTTTATCTCCCATCATTCTCTTTTTCTCTCTTATTGAAATTCACATATTTGTTGTTGTCTATTGCCGAAGGAGGAAAACAGTCTTTAGGGTGTTCTTTTCAGCTTGAAATATTGTGAGGAAGTATTATAGATCTCTTCACTGTCAGCAAATTCATCCCTAGAATATTTCTTTGGGAGGTCTTGATGTGGAAAGGTGACTGATGTATGTTTATTTAGCTAGGTCAGCAGCCTAGAAATCTAAGCAAGGATTGCCGTGGGCAATCCCAGTAGGAATACTTTGAACTTGACTGTTTCTTCTCCATGATTCTTAAATCTTCCCTTCTGCTGTCCTACCTGACGGGGTGGCTGGGCCCTGCTATCTCCCTACGTCACTGAGAGTCCTATCAAGTTAGCATCCGGGATACCCTGACCGAATGGAAACCATGCTGATTTCAGCTTAGTGTGGCCACACCTCATTCAACTAGTTCAGCAGATTTGAGAGTTTTTTTTTTTTTTTAATTCAGGATGGCTACATAGAGCTCCATCATAAAACATCCATATCCATGTATTTCTCCTCTAGCTATTATTTTTATAAATTGAGTTATGTTTACAAAATTAGCATCATGTTACTTTCTCAGATAGTGTATGATCGATCTTCAGTTAAGTTCCATCTCTCTTGATTTAAGCAGGGAGCCATTAAAGATATTTCTTTCTTTGTTTGTTTGTCTATGCATTATAGTACTGGGCATTAAACTCAGAGCCTAACATGGAGCTACATGCACAGTACGTTTTTTAGTTTGGGTTTAAACTCAAGATCTCACTAAGTTTGCTAAGTTTCCCGGGCTGGGCTGAAATTTGAAAAACCCCTACCTCAGTCTCTCAGAGCACAGAGATAGCAGGTTTATACCACAGACCTGGCTCCTGAAAGATTTCAAAATGTGGGAGACTTTTTCCTTTCACAGTGTTAATGAAAACTTTGTTTCTATTTCCATCTTCTTTGTTCCTGAGGTCAGCTCATAATAGGGAGAGAAGGGGAGTTTCAGTTGCTTTTCTGAGGTCCTTACCACTCCCTGAATACCTTTCTCAGGACAAGCTTTTGATCTTTGCCAATGTTCGACTTCATTTCACTTGCTATATTAGGAAATAAGAAGGTTATGCTTCACTGGGCAGTACAGAATGATACAATCAGAAGGCAGAATTATACATCTCAAATCTTGTCTATTCTCCTTTTAAAAATCCTTTTAAATATTACCTCTGTAGTAAGAGATCGGAGTTTATTGGTTAAAAACTGGTTAAGTTTTGAGAAATTAAATATATCAGGTAAAAGTGAAAGTAGAGTTGGGGAAAAGGTTTTTACAAACATTGATATTACTACATTTTTCCTTTTGAAATTTCTTTGGTTTTATAGTTTTGTTTTGAGACAGTGTCTTGCTCTGTAGTCCAGGGTGGTGTAAGCTCACTATGGAGCCCAGGCTAGCTTTGGACTGATGGCAGTACATTTGCGTCAGCCTCCCCAGTGCTGGGATTACAGGCATGTGCCACCATGACCAGTTCATGTGATGCTAGGGAATTGAACCCAGGGCTTTGAGCTTGTAGGCAAGCACTACAACTGCTGTGTCATATCTCCCAGCCCTATTTTTGAAACTTCTAAAATGAGGGGCCAGATAAGCAGGATTTACTTTTTCTGTCATTCATTTAGCAACATTTAACAAGCACTCGCGGTATGCAAAGCTGCATGTTGGCACCGTGGGAGGTTTAAAGATGAATTAAACACAGTTCCTACCTGTACAAATCCTTAGGGAAAGCAAAAATATGCATAAATAGCTAGAATGCAAGCTGGAAAAATGATAAATGCCTCAAGGGGAGCATAAACAAAGTGTTTTTGAGGGGTTCAACAGCTTGTGGAGATTGCTTTCTTGCTGAAATAAAACGCAAAATGCATTCGAATAGATGGCTACATGTATGTGAACTCACAGATGCACGCTTATATTCGGTGAGTTCTGTCAAATATTAATCCAACTCTAAAACAGAAAAAAAGTTACTTTTATAAAAGAAACCAGCAAAATCAAGACTGTCCTTACACTAGCATCTAAGTACTTCAAAACATGATCCTGCTTTCAATGTTCAAAGATATATTTCAGTACAAATATCAATTACTGGACACGAAGCATATTAAATTATTACTAATGAGGAAAATTAACTATTTAGCGATGACCTAGAATCACATCCATTTACATCTAATTACTTAATAGCCAGCAAAAATTATGAGCAAAACTGGACCATTTATGAAAATAAAACTATCTAAGGAGAACTGCTGATGTAATACTGAAATCAGTGTTAATGAATGCTAAAGTATTGACATGGTTGTGCAGGCTTTGGATAATCTGCAATAAACTCTTTGTCCAGTGGAAGCCAGGAAGTTTCAACTGTCTCAAGCAGGTTTATTAGTCCCTGTGCACTGCAAGACAGCAAATAAGAGTTTAATTATAGCAAAATACGCTCAAGGTAGGTTTTATAAATTTTCAGAGGAAACAAACTCACCGTGAAAATGAAACATCAAAACATCTCACTGTAACAAGCAACATGAAGCTAGGTGCTTACTCTTTGAACAATCAGAGACTTCCCAGCACCCATCTGGTCTGCGCCTGTGATGGCCCCGCCCCCACCATTAGCCCTGCCCAAACCCATGGCACCACCCACTCCACCCAGTTAGAGTTTTTTTTCTTCATTTTATTGATATGTATAAGTGCAATACACAAAGTTTACATTGACCTTGAGTTTTTTGTGCAAATACATATCGTGGCAAAATTACAAATCCTTCCGTTCCCCCTTTTGGCCTTTCCACTCCCTTCTCCTCCCCTTCAGTTCCCATTATTCTCTGCAATAAGTTCTATGAAATAATTGTTATCTGGGTTTCTCATATTAGAGAAACCATTCGATATTTAACATTCTGCCTCTGACTCACTTCACTAAGTATAATGGTCTCAAGTTGCATCCGTTTACTTAGAAAAACCTGCCACTTATCTGTCTTTCTTATAGAAGAGTAGTATAGCACTGTGTATAAGTACCACGATTTATGTGTCCATTGGTCTGTTGATGGGTATTTTGGTGTCTTCCACATTGTAGCATTTGTTAGTTGTGTTCACCCCCACCCAGTAGCCCTGCCCACTCCACCCAGTTAGTTTTCTTAATCTTTTAGAGTTTAAAAGGAATCTATCTTGACTGAGGATTTAGCAATCCCACACAGTGAAACCAATGCCAAACTTTTGTAAGTACTTTCAGCACAGGAAGAATGATAGTCCCAGGACTCAAAGCCAAAGCTTGAAAATGGATATCTCTGCATTCCTTCTTCCCTTTTGTTTTATGCTATGAAAGACCCCTGTATACCTGTACATGGAAAAAAAAAAACCTGGTCATTCGAGGCAATTTGATTCTTCATCTCCTCACAGCCGTTTTGAACAAATCCTTTTCCCTGCTTATCACAATAGATGGCTTCTTTTGACATGGTCTGCGGTGAGCCAAGGAACATGTGCTTGTGATCTCTAAACTGCCAATGACGTATCAGTCCAGCACAGTGGCCACACTGGGAATGCCTGGGCTCTGGGAGGCTGAGTAGGAGAATGAGAAGTTTGAGCCCAGCTTAGGTGATTTAGCAACATAGTGAGAACTTTTTCCAAAATGAAAATAAATATAAAAATAGGCTGAAGGCATAGTGCAACGAGAAAGCCCTGGGTTCAATCTCTAATGCTAAGAATGGTGATTTTGTGAAAATTGACGTTTGACTGAAGTGGTTTGAGATAAGTTGTACATGAGAGATGTCTTCAAAGGAAATGATATAGCGACAGGGTTAAACCATGTTGAAACATCAGAGACTCAGAGGTCTCATGTCATTTTGGGTGAATTTTTTAATCTTTTGGAGCTGCCTTTAGAAAGTGACTTCTTAATGCTCAGATAACATTATTGTTTCAAAAATTGAACAAGTTTATAGTGCCATCTCAGAAATCAATTCTCAGTCACAAAAGTTTCCTCACAAGATGAAAACAAAAACTTGGCAGTCAGAGGGGGAATCAGAGCTCACTCAAAAATATGAAATGTAGTATTTATAAACTATGATGATAAATATTATAAAAATAAATTAGTACCAATGCAATCATGATGCTACCATTGTTATTAATAGTGCATATTATATACCATCAATAATACATACTATATTGTATAAGATAATATGAATAAACTATAACATTTAATATAAATTGATCAAATATAAAATTTTAAACATTTAAATAAATAGGAAATATGTATTATATAATATCATTATGATAATAGTATAAAATTAATAAATACTTTGATAGTTCTAGGCTTTCCTGGGTGGAAATCTAAAATGAAAACCAGAAGTGTTGTAAGAGAATAAAAATATTGAATTATTTTATTCAAATTCGTTGCATTTTTAGAAAATTTACTTCCCCCCAATCACTTCTGGCCCTAAAATTTCTTTTGTTTCAAAGTCACTTTTTTCTAACTGTTAAATAAAAACACAAAAATATTCATAATAAAATGTATCATGTAACACTTTGGTACAATTTTAGATCAATTTGAACATAACTATCTTCACAAACACCATTTCTTTTTTGTGGTGTAAATTTTCAAAATCCGTTTTTATTTTACCCCTAGCTTTTTGGTTCATGCAGTACATTATTGCAATCTATGATCATCCTACTTGTTCCTGTCTAGCTGCATCTTGGTACCACTGATATTTTTTCCCTTCCCACCACACTCCCTACTCTCCCCAAACCCGAGCCCCGGAGAGCATGCGTGCCATTCCCCCTCGATTTCAGCAATGATTGTTAATCTTGATTTAAAATTACTTGTCACATTAGATGAAACGTAAGTCTATCTCTGCATTACAAGTTAAATGGATTGTTGAATGGTGCAGAAGTTCAATTACCATGGCCAATAACTCACTGCAATATGGTTACCAGAATAAATAGAGGACACCCAATTAAATTTAAATTTCAAATAAATGTGATTTTTTGGGTCAATGCACTCTAAATTTCTATGAGCCATATTTATGTTGAGAAATTATTCATTATAAACCTAAAATTTAAATTTAATGGAGCACCCTTTGTTTTCATTTGCTATGTATTACATCCTTGGATTAGTAAATCCACCAATAGACACTTGTTAAAGCAGAATGAGTTGTTCAATGCATATTTCTGTCCCATCTCGGTACACCTGTCCTGGCACCTCCTTCTATTAGATCATAATTATTCTGACCTGTGTAGTTCATACAGCCTCCTTACTGCCTCTGGATGTTTCTCCTGCCTTTCCCATTCTTTTCTGAACCATGTTGTAAAGAGATGCTACTAAAACAGAAGCGTGATCTCAGTGATTTTCCTACAATGAGCTTGTCCCTGATTCCCCAGAGCCCTGTGGATGAAGTGTAACTCCTTAGTAAATAATGGGAAACCATCGATAGTCTGGGCTTCTTTCCAGTTGTTGGGTTATAAATTAAACTCCTTCCACAATGAGCTACATGATGTCCCAATTCTTCTGCCTGGAGAAGAGTCATTCTTTCTTCATGCCTGGAGAACTAAGGAGCTCAAATCTTATCTAGTGACTTTGCTCTTAAGTTACCCCTCAACGATCCAAATTTATAATTTATGACATTTACTTAAGAATATTGTAATTGAATTTTTTACTCCTTAATGTCCTCAGTAGACTACACTCTGGAAGGATGGTTCTTTTTTAATTTACTAATTTTTAATGTACTGTTTGGCATATTTTTTAAGATGTGCATTGAATGAAGGACAACATTTTTAATGTAGTAATGTGTCAGGGCAACAGATTAGATGAGTGCATTTTTGAAAAGCTAAACAGCAAAAATAAAGACAAACTTTTAGGAACCTCTATGGCTTTCTCTGATTTTGATTATTATCAGCATATACTTTTTCAGTTTGAAGACAAAAATTACACACACACATACACACACAGATGTACATATGATATGAAATATATAATTTGATATATTAATTTATATTTAAAATATGCTTTTCCTTACTTATTTATCCTTTTGTGTGTGGTGAAAACAATTAAGATCTACTCTAAGCCTTTTTCAAATGTATATTATTACCTAAACCATCATGATGCACAATATTTCTTTTAAACTTATTGCTAACTTTTAGTTAAAATTGTATTCTTTGACCAACATATCCCCCTTTCCCCTATCCCCATCGTCTGTTAACCACATTTGACTCTCAGTTTCTTTTTTTTACACTCCATAAATATCTGAAAAAACATGGAGCATTTCTGTGCTTGGCTTATTTAATTTAACCTAAGAGCCTCCAGGTTAGTTTGTACCAGATAAATGACAGAATTTCTTGAGGTTGAACAACAAACCGTTTGTGTGTGTGTGTGTGTGTGTGTGTGTGTGTGTGTGTGTGTGTGTGTGTGTGATTTCCCCACTTAAGGGCACTTACATCGTTTCCATGTCTTAGCTATAGTGAACAGTGCTGTAAAGCATGTAGCAATGTAAATGCCACAGTCCCTGACATACTATGTCCATGATTTCCAATTACTTATTTAAATATCAGAATGATAAGGTTAATGTGTCACTTTTAAAAGTATCCAGGATAGAGGTGAGCTGACCAGTATCATTTTAGAAGTTCCTTGTTTCCAAGATTTTTTGATATTTCATATAAATCATTTTTAATAATTGGTAATTCATACAACTTATTCATAAATGAAGGCAGCTCTCTACCTACTGGGTCAGTTACTTCCTGTCCCAGAGATAACCATCCTCAGAGTTTCTCACGTGGTTTTTCCAGGGACTGTTTATGCAGCTATGACCACATATATGCAAATAGAAGGACAAATATATTTCCTGTGTTTCTATGGGTAATTAAATTTTTAACTATTAAAGAATGTACAGTTATAAAGCTTTCGTCTGACTTATTCAAGCAGCAGATTTCATAAGAATATTTTTTGCTTGGTTTCGCTGTTTTGACCAGTAATTAAGTAATTAAATATTCATAAATGAAGAAATCGCAACGTCCTGATTGCAAATTTTAAGTGGGTCGTGCTCCACAGAAATAGCCTTCCTTTCTTTGTGTCAAGGTTTTAAAATATGAATAGAGAACCTCTCTGAAGATAATGTACTTCCCTCTCAGGTATTTTGCTTTCTGTTGTACTTTTGAAATTTCTTTTTCTCTAATGACCTCTGTGCTCATCTGCACTTCTCACAAAAATTGAAAATTAAAATGTACTGTTTACAAACTATACAGAGTAGGATATTTTTTCATCAGAAAGAGAATAAAGAGAAATACAAATATTTACTTCTGAAGGTATCATTATTGTTTCTTAAGATTCAATATTTTATAATTTATTTTAGTTTTTCTGTCTTAATTGTGGGAATAATAATTTCAAATCATAATTATAGAAAGAATTTTAACATTCTCAAAAGCTAGATGAAATATAACATTTATACAGTAATAAAGCTTTTTAATTTTACCATTTGTTACACTCTGTCTGGAAGGTAATGAACATTCTGGTTGATATTAAGAAAAGTGATAATACCTCACATATATTTTGTCCAAACTTTCATACATATACATTCACCAGTGACAGGAATAATTTCATGGTAAAAAAATGCTTCTCTGTTATTTGAAAGCATAGGAAAATTGCAAAAGGGTGTGAGTACCTCCAAAAGTACAAAATGAAAAAAGAGAAATGAATTGATGCCCCTATTTTTGGAAATTATCCCTCGCTATGTAAGAATCCATTTTTTTTTTCATGGCAACTTTACAAGAAAATCCTGCCCACTCTTGTTCCTAAACCATTCTCTGGTGATTCTGTGAGTAATGTCACTGCATTTTTTTGTCTTCCAATACAATGCAGCACACACCATTTCCAACATTCAGATACAATTGCCTTTGGCTTAAAAGGAACAGGGCCAAAATATTGAGAAGGTTGTTTTTCTAGGGTTTGAGCAATGTTAATATGAAGGTAGATGCTTTGGGTATTGCTATTCTGATCCTTAATGCTAGATTCTGAGTGACATGTGGCAGTGCATACTTTAGTGTATGCTGTGTATCTGTTTGTGATCTACTGAGACTTTCTCAAGACAGAGGTTTCTGTTGCCCATGGTTAATGATAACATTGGATTATCAACAATTCATATTCTCTAGTGACTTCTATCAGTGATATCTACTGGATGCACAAAACCTGGCACAATGTCCGGTATGCATTAGGAGCTTAAGAAAAGGAAGGAAAGAAGACAGACAGACAGACACATTTCAGTGAATGACAACTGATGGTAGAAAACACATTCATCAGAGTGGTTGCCTTGAGAACTATTGAGGTAGATATAAACAAGACATACCCAACTTCAAATTTTCAAATATAATTAAAACCAAACTGATTCAATGCCTTTCATTAGTAGAAATCCTTTTTCATGTTTGCTATGAATGACTTGACATATGAATAATTATAGTGGAAATAAAACTTTAAAAAATTCTAAGTGGGAAACATTAATAAATCTGAAGTTTGCTCATCTTGTATTTACCTGTGATACAACAGGGTGTAAGAATTTATAATTTAATAGCCACACAATAAAAAAGAAAGAAGCAACGAATTCAGAAAAAGAAACTCTTAGATTTATTTTCCCCAAAATCAACAGAACTGTGACTGCAGACTCCCTCAGTGCTGCTGTCACAGTTTTGAATGTGTAGTAGGGAGAAATAACATCTTGGCCTTGTAGTTAGAAGATGTGTGCAACTGACTGCAGAGTGTGACCTTGCACAGTGACCAGGTCCTTCTACTTGTGGACTGGATGATATTTATGGTCTAATCTAGTCTTAACATTCTGTATCTCGTCTCAATCTTTCCTCAAAGATTCATTCCATTCACCTCTGCACACAGAACTGAACTAACTGTTCACTTTGAGAAACCTTTTCTTTTCTGTTTAGATTGAAGTCCCTAATCTTACATTTTCTTCCCTGAGCATGGTCATGTTCCTCTGTCTTCATTACTAAGCCGGGCAAATCAATTTACCATGCAAGGACAGCAAAAAACTTTATCTAGTCTGCACCATAACTGCATCAAAACAGTGAGTCAAGCAGAAAATGTAAAAGGATCTTGCCGTTTCCTTAGTCTCGTGAAAACATCAGGAAGGGAATAAATCTAAATACCTTGTGTGATGTTTTTTCCACTGCCGGTAAAGCCAAATATAATAAAAGTTTGAAAAAAAATTAAAAGCACAGTCGCTATTCAGAAAACAGCATGATAAAGTAATCTCACTACCCCATAGCTTTTTGCTTCACAATTCACTACCATTGTCATAATTTTATTCAATTTTCCTCATCAGTATAGTGACTTCTCTGTAGGTAAGCTGGTCCAAGGAAGAGGCCCTCTGGAAGCCTATGAATGAGCCAACCACATATTCACAGCCTCTGACGAAAGTCTCGCGAGGAATCCAGGCACAACAAGCGGTTTGAGCTTCACGTGCATTTGAGCTCCCCTCACCCACCCCCAGCCCCACAGCTGATGTGAAATGTATGGACTCAACATAGCACGTGTAGCCGGTGCAACAGTGGTTACTGAGAAACCTTCAACGTAGGAGACGCCAGCATTTAAAGTCTGCTACTAACCAAACTGCCCAACGATTCCCCCACACGTACATCCTGGGCAGCAGACAAAATCTGTCCTTTGCTTAGAAGACATGTGAAAACACAAAAGATACATGGAAAACAATACCCAACTTTTTATTACATGTCTCTGGTTTACACACTTAGTACATATACTGGAAGTACATAATCGACTTCAGAATTGAATAATGCTTATCAGGTGGATTTGCTAATATCAGGTCAAATGAACAGATTTAAATTTTCTGAAGTCAGGCAATTTTTAAGAAGTTTCCTTAATATTAAATAAAAATAATTAGAGGTGTATCTAATTTTTCCAATGACAAAAAATCTTTGACTGTACCTATTTTAAGGATAATTTGGTGAGATATTATGACCAATGGCATATCTTAAAATAATTTTAAGTGAAATCTGCCTATTCTCTGCATTGTAATTCCTAAGATTGTACCAGTTAGTACATTATAAGTACATCATAAATCTCCATTGTTTTAATAAAAAGAAAATATTTTAAAATAAAAGAAAAATATGACAAAACAGAGTAGTTTATTAACAGTGTCAGGAATATTAAACATGAAATGACAGTATAAGATTTTTATATTTTAAAGCCTGTTTTAAAATAATCTTTGTGATCATTTTAAGAATATCAGAAATCAGGATTTGCTAACCTGCAGGTATTTTGTTTGTTAGATAATTACTATTTAAGATATCATTATTTTAAATGGCTTTGTAGCCTATATGTGGGGTAACTAGGGAAAAAAGAATTATATTATATAAATGTTACTGAAGCCCAGAATACCTAAGAGAATTGGGCCGTACCCAAAAATGTGCTTGGAAAATCTCTTTGGTACCACAGAGAACATAGCACTACTCTCTGGCTTGTTGTTAATTTAATTGTTAGTTGACTTAATTTTGGCTGAGCACGAAGGATGAAGGTTGAAAATATACTGATAGGATTATTAATGGAATTTATAAAATCAAATGGGTATTTAGAGTGCAACCCATTGCAGGAACTTTTCTCAAAAGTCTCTTTTCCATGATCTCACACCTATCTCTGAGACTCAAATGTTGGCCTACTGAGATCTGGTTGTATTAACCTCCTAGAAATGCATTACATAGCAGCTTTATGTTTTACCTTCCTAACAGTGTTTTTATTTATCCCTCTGTGATTACTTTCCACACATTTTGATATGGAATTTAGAGGATTCAAAGAAATCCAATATGACTGGGAGATTACTGAGTCTTGTAAATGTCAATTATTTCAATATTATTTCTCAGTAGACTGTTGCATATTTATGCAAAATGTCTTTATTATTTTGCAGTTTTAGTTTATAGCAAGATGAAGTCCACATATGTTCAATTGCTATATCTTTATCTACTTTGGTTCCTAAATTTCTTTACCCATCAATATGGGTTGATTCACCTTGCCTGAAAAATACTTTCAAGCTCATTATTATTATTATTATTATTATTATTTTTGGTCAACTCATTTTTCTTTTTTTTACCAGAAGATGATAAAGACAGAAATTACCCAACATAGGTTCCATCTTTAAGTTTTTTTCTTAATCACCATAGTCTGCAATTCTCTTCTATTTCTTAAAATCAATACTTACTTTTTTCTGTTCATTATGATTTTATAAAACAAATGCCAATTTCCATATTAATAATAGTAAAGGAAGTAATGATAATTTATATTTATTGGGAGCTTAATAGATGCCCAGATATCCATCAGTAGACCAATTGATCTAAATATGTGGTATGTGCACACAACGGAGTACTACATTGTGATAAAAAACTAGATATGAACCATTTATAGGTAAACGGATGCAACTTCAGATCATTGTGCTTAGTGAAGTGACTCAGACAAAGAAGATAAAATAGGGCATGGTTTCTCTAATATGAGAAATCCAAAGTATAAATAAATGAGAGAATCAGAGAAGTGAGATGTTGGGTGTCAGGGGAGATGAGAGAAAGAGTGGAAGTTCAAGAAAGGGGGAGCAGACGAGAACGCCAAGCTGGTGCAACGTATATGTGCACAAAATCCTCATATTGTGTGGTACATATACATACTATTAACATTACTATATGTAAATTGTCTATGATGTGAATATAGTCAAATATTCCATGATTTAACTATAAATAGTTGACTGCTATAAATACATGTGTGCATGTCAATTAATTTCAGTTACATTTTTAATTGTGTCTTTAATTTTGAGGAAGTCTGTTTTTCTTCAGATGTATATGTGGTATTTTTTCATATTCAGTCAGTTGTCTTCTCACTTTGTTAGGTGTTTCCTTTGCCATGCAGACACTTTTGATCTGATATAATCCCATTTGCTGATTCTTGGCATTCTTTCACATCAGGTGTTTCTTTGAGAAGGTTTTTACCCATGCCTATATCTTCAAGGCTATTACTTATTTTATATTTCAAGCAAATTAGTGTTTCTAATTTAACAGCTAGATTTTTGATACACTTTGATTTAATTGTAGTGCGTGGCCTTAGGTGTGGGTCTAGATTTGTTCTTCTGCGTGTGGATAACCAGTTCTCCCAGCGCCATTTATTGAAGAGGCTAGCCTTTCTGCAGCGTATGTCTTTGGCGTCTTTGTCTAGGTTCAGCTAGCTGTGGGTTATTGAGGTTATTTGCAGATTCCCTGTTCTGTTCCATTCATCAATATGTCTGTTTTTGTAATAATACTATAATTTTTATCACAGCTTCCTTGTACTATAATTTGATATCAAGAATCATAATGTCACCTGCTTTTGTCTTGTTGCACAGGAATGCTTTGACTATTCTGGGTCTCTTCTGGTTCCATTTAAATTTTAGGGCTGTTTTTCTCAATTTCTGTGAAAAGTGTTGATGGCATTTTGCTAGGAGTTGCATTGAATCTATACATCAGTTTTGGCAGTATAGTCATTTTCACAATATATATTCTGCCTTTTGAAGAACACAGATATCTTTTCATTTTCTAACGACCTCTTCAGTGTCTTTCATCAAAATAATGTGATTCTTTGGGTAGAGGTACCTCGTTTCCTTAGTTAAGTCTATTCCTTGACTTTTTTTCTTTTTGTTTGTTTTTTTTGAGGCATTACTGAGAACAGGAGTTTTCTTCTGAGCTCTTTCTTGATGAGTTCATTGTTAGTGTTGAGGAATGCTATTGACTTTTTATCAATTTTATATCATGCAACTAACTTGACTGAATTTGTCTATTAGTTCTAAGAGTCTCTTACTGGAGTTTGTGAGGTCTTCTATGTAGAGTATCATGTCATCTGCAAATAAACAGAGTTGGATTTTTTCCTTCCCAATAAGTACTCATTTTATTTCATTTTCTTTCCTAATTGTTCTGGCTGAGGCTTCACGAACTATATTGAATAGGTGTGGTGAAAGTGGCTAGTCATGTCTTGAATTAAGCCTTATTTCTAAATTAAGGGGAAATGCTTTGGAATTTCCCCATGTCATAAAATGTTGACTATAGATTTTGTGTAAATAAAACCTATATTATAAAATATTGTGTAAATAAATCAGTTTGAGGTCAGATCCTTCCATAGCTATTTTTCTCAGTATTTTTCTCATGAATGAATGTTGGATTTCAGATGCCACTCCTTTTTTTGTTTGTTTGTTTGTCACTTATCTTCTGGCATATTATAAAGTTATAAATTTAAATTTTTGTGTAATCAAATTCACAAGTCATGATGTTTTTGCATTTGGAAATTCTTTCAAATTCTTGTCTATGCTAACATTTAAATATTCTAAGTGTCCATTTCTCTGGCATTATCAATAAATAAATAATAATAATTACCAGCATTACTTTATATCAGAATGTATTAAGTTTAGTGCATTTCCTTATGAAGATAATTCATATTAAATATTCAGAAAATTTATAAAATAAACGAATTATTTATAATGTTAATAATCAAATAATAAGAATATCACTTGCTATAAATTGTTTGCTGCTTTTGTTATAATTTACCAATCTTTAAGTCAATTAATTTTGACTGTATTTTATCTCTTTTAGAGTGTTATTTGTTGCATGAATTGTTGAAAAGTTATGTTATTTCATTCCAAGTTCTTAGAAAGATTAAAAACTATGTAGGGATTTCATTATAACTATTAAATATGCTAACTCAAATTTAAATTTTTGCTATTTTACTAAAATTTTGGTAAACGTTATTTTAAGTAGTCCTCTGAACATATTTACCATTTCAAAAAATTCGTGGAAGTTGAATTGCAGGGTCAGAGCTCATGAAGACATTTTTATGTTTTACAATATACTGCCAAATTACAAATGTATCTATTTGTGTATTTCTTTACTTATTTATCTGTAGTTCAGGCTCAGGTTCAGAACTCACTGTGTAGCCTAGGTTGACCTCAGACTCCTGGCAATCCCCCTGCGTCGTCTTCCCAAGTGCTGGGATTACAGGTCTGCACCATCATGCACAGCGTATATGAGGTTGGAGAATCGAACTCAGGGCCTTGTGCTTGTTATGCGAGTGCTTTAATAACTGTGCTATTCCTCCAGCCTCACCAAGTTACTCTTTTATTGATGCCTACCATCTCATGGACTGTGCTTGAGTATTTTCATTTACATAAAAGTTTGCTAAAGCTTAATAGTGTTTGAAAATAAAAATATATAATAACAAGTACAATAAAATCTTTGAAAGTATAATATGAAAAACATGCTTTTTAAGTTTAATTGGAATTGTGTGCAACAATTGCTCTTGTGGATTAGGATATTATCTGGTCAGTTAGGAGGTAAATGACTTTTACTAGTTTTAGTCGTTACTGAGAGTTATAGCTTCATAGGCTACTGATTTAAAAAAACATATTTTAATGAAATGTGAGCCACATATTTCCTTGTTGCCTGTTGATTGCACATAAATATAGAATTATGAAAGTATAGATCACCAAACATTGAATGAAAACGTTGAAAACAGTTGCATATTTAGGAGAGATCAGCTTTAAATTAACAGCTATGAAACTGAGAATATACTTTCCAACTTCAATAAAAGCGATAAAGAAGTGATAAGGATTTTTAGCTTGAGAAAAATGACTTCCAGCCTTGTCTGATACTCAGATGAATCGCCATGGCTGAAAGATGGTAAAGTAAAAATAAGACGAGATAGAAATCATTTGTAAGTTTTTTTTCTAAAAATATTATATCACAAAGATACAACAAAGAAAAATAGCTCCCATTAGCAGCTGCCCAAAAAAGTAAGTAACAATGATGAGCAAAGAAACTGATAGTCATATAGAGAAATCTCTGCAAAATTAAATAATATCAATATTAATAGCAGCAACCAGTGAAGGAATTTAAATGCAAAACACAGGAAAGATAAAGAACAACAATGCATGCTATTGAAATAATTTCTAGATGTTATTGAAAAGGAGAATGGAATTATATATTTTCTTCCTATATGGCCTAGCTAAATATTCATATTAAAATATGCACATAAAGAATAAAGTTGCATAAATACATTGTATTGCTTTCCCGCTGGTGAAAAGTTAGAGAAAGGAAAAAGCTTAGAAAATAAGTTTCTGTGAACAAATACATAGCCAGCAATGCAAGTAGGGGCCACAGGAAAAGCTCAAATGCAATAAAAATGAGGAATAACATTAGGGCTAATAAGGTCATCTCCCCAAAGAAATGCATACTGGATTTGCAGATACATGTCTAGGCTTTGGGAAAAAAATCTGAAATGTATTATGCTAAAATTAAAAGAAAATAATGGAAAATAATGCTAACAGCACACAGATGAGACCAATAGTAGACAAAATAAACACAAAGGAGATAATTATGCATAATAGTAAAATGAATGGTGCACCAGGAAGGTATAATATTTATTAGCTTTTCACATGTATAAGGGCAAATACTCTTGTCTCCTAGACACAGGGAGGCCTCCAGGTGCTCTGCATATTTAATAGCTCAGTAATTATCAAAACCAGACAAAAGTGTTCATCATACACCTGAAGGTACTGATCAGAGGGAAACGGTTCAGTGCCTTTCCTTACACATCAAGACAGAAATCAAGGCAGACGTCTCGTTACAACAAGTGGCTTTCTTCTCATGTCTGAAAGAATGCAGGTTGTACCCCAAGCACATTCGGAAACCTTTAGCCACCTCCAATCAGATGCCAGGATGTGAAGAACAAGCAATATCCTGTAGAAGAGAATACATAAAGTGGGTTTCCAATGTTCTCAGTTAATTACCTATAAAATATATGAAACATAATAAGAAATACAGTGAATATATTTTTACAGGAAAAGACACGTAACAATTAATACCCCTCAAAGAACTTCCCCTCGCTTCGAACACACTTATTTCATCAACAGATCCCAGTAGGAGTTCAGAATTTTTTTTTTTATGAGTGCCTTTAGTTACAGTCATGGCTTTCTCCTTGGCGTGAATCAATTCAGTGTTTACCTTTCAAAGTCATTTTGATTTTGTTGACTTTGAAGAACTAGAAGTTGCTTAATGCCAGATCCAGAAAATAGAGTGCATGAGAACACACTGCGCTGTCTCTGCGAGCCTGCCTTTCTATCGCTGGGTACTCAGTAGCAGTAATCATCTCACAGTGATGTCACCTGGTAACGCCATTCACAAAAGAGGACTTCCAGACAACCAATTCATAAAATTCATCAGTAAAATGATGAATGAGATTTAAAGTGAGGTGATCTCCTTGAGAGATTTAGGAAAGCATTTGGTAATAATAATCTCAGAAGATTTATTTTTATCAATGTGTTTACAGATGACATTTAATGTTTTCATTGTATCGTTGCACAATTTCAGAAAACATGAGACAAAAGCCTTGGAACATTCCTTTGCATTCAGACACAGAGTAAAAGATGCCACCTGTTAACATTGTTCTAGAGATTTTACCCAAAATAGTGAGAATCAAAATAAATATATAAGATTTTAGAGAGAAAAATAAGGTCAGGAAAACCAATATGCCTGTCATTCCACTACAACTTGTAGAATAATATTGCACAAGTATTTTATGATCAATATAAGAAATTTTAACATTAAGAGCGGTTTTGTGCACTATGAGTACTATATGTATTTTGTTTCCTAAATGCCCATCCAGTGCTTAGATCTTGATTGACATTACTGTTCTCTGAGAAAATAAATCAGAGTTCCGTGCAAAGATATTTTATTCTAGGACTGGGGAGGAAATGCACAAGATTATCCTGTAGCATCTTCTAATCTCAGAGAGTAAGAAATTGTTTATCAAAAAAAAGAAAAAAGAAAGAAAGAAAGAAAGAAAGAAAGAAAGAAAGAAAGAAAGAAAATTTGGCTTCTCCGTGGTTCCAAGAAACCAAACTGGAAGAACTCTAATGGCCAAAGCTGGAATAATTTGAGCAACGAAGCAAAAAACATATCACGCCATAACCAAATTATGATGTATAACACATAAATGAGTCCTTGCTGTTAAAATTAATTCAATAAATAAGTAAAAGTATGAGGAAAAAGAGACAGTCTCCCATACAAGAGTTTCGTCCACACCCATCCAAGGAAAGGTTAAGTTGAGCACAGACACTTACCTAAAGAGAGTAGATTTTTTTTTTTTTTTGACAGAGTCTAGCTCTATAGTCCAAGCTGGTCTTGAACTCACCATACAGCCCACACTGGTCCTGAACTCGTGGCAGTCTTCATGCCTCAGCCTCCACACAGTGGTGGAATTACAGTTGTGCATCACTGCATTGGGTTTACATGGTGCTGGGAAATTGAACTCGAGGCCTTGCTAGGCAAGCATTCTATCCGCTAAGCTATTTCTCCAGCCCTAGAGAGTAGCATATTAAAAGAGGTGCAATGTAATTTTTCAGAGCTGATATCACAATATACACATTGGATTGGGGTGGTGGTCAAAGTCATCATCATCAGTGATAAATTTTGTTCATACAGTGACAAATTGTAACAGTTGATAAATGGTGAAAACAGCCCTTTATGTTGGTTGTCTTTTTCCATAAAACAGAGCACTTCCATCTCGTCACGACAGCAGCACATTGCAGAGCTCAAGTGAGGGGCCTTCTCAATGGAATGATTGCCAAAAGTGTTCCCAAACTCAAGGAAATCCTGCAAACCGTCATAGATCAAAGCAGGCCAAGGAAACATGAGACGTACGTGTAACATAGCATCTGAGTTAGGGCTGGGAACAGGAAAGGAAAGCCCAAGTGAGGGAAAATTAGAGAATTCATAGAGGTCTGTGCGACATAAATAATAGGGTGACAATATTGGTTTTCTAATTGAACTTAATGTAGCAGAGTATTATAAGAAAGTATTAATAAAGAAACTCAGTTGAGGAGTATACTGAAGCTCCCTGGCCTATCTTGGAAATATTTTATAAATCTAAAAGTATTCCTATATAAAACGTGTATTTACATAATTTTAATGAATTTTTTCTTATAAACATAATATTTCAAGGTACTCAGAAATAAACACATTTGACAAGAATAGTTCTCATGTATATAGGTAAAATAATATTGATTCTCTCCCTCACTCCCCTCCTGCTGCCACTTGCCATTTCAAAACTACCTTCCAATGACCTACTGTGCGAGTAGGACCCCCAAGCCTTCATCTTTTGGGGAATGGTCTTCAGCTAAACTGGTTCCTGGTGTCCAAAATGTTGAGGACCCCGAGCTGTAGAAAAGCTTGGGTTACACTGCAAGATCCTGTCTCCAAGGGAAAAAAAAAGAGTTATAACTATAACACATGTAGAGACCCAGACATTGCAGTCATGCTAGCTAAATTAAAATAGTCAATGGTATAAAATTATCACTGTTCTAGAATTAATAATCTCTGTGAAGGATCAAAAAACTATGTCTAGCAGGTTAAGTCTGCCTTATGTGCTTTTATACCCCTCGAAAGGTAAAAAGGAAGTTTGTTTTTATACTTTTAAACAGTATGGGGAGTAGAAATGAGAAAAAAAGAAAAAAGGAGAGAAGAAAAGAAGAATATTTTTAAAAAGGCTTGCAAAGCAAAAATATTTTTACTGCTTGGCGCTTTTTTATTTAAAGTTCATAGCAAGGTTGATGATAACAGATTCTAAATGTAAGGAATACTTCGTAAACGCGAGGCAATTTTCTGAAAGATTTTGCTTTTGACTTGTGTTTTTTTCTTTCCCCTCTCACAAACACTTCATGTAGGGCTTTTCCATTTATAGAGAAAGAAACCAAGTTAGAGATTTAGAGAGCTGCTTGCCCGAGATCACAGAGCTAGTAAACAGTGGGGCACAGATTTCAACTCCATCTGTCTTCCTTCGGGGCTCAGACTCTTTCCAGCGCCGATTGGACGGATCCCACCAACTTGAGAACAGTGCTGTTCTATCTGGGGTCAGGTAGCTGAAGATGCTTGGGAGCTGGAGGTTCTGCTAAAGCTATAAAAACAGCCTGAGATGTTTGCCTTTGCTTGTCTGTTTCTTAATTTAGGTGTTTTGTTTCTGTTGGAGAAAGCTCCGAAGTAGAAGTAGCAAAATTTCAACAATTTCTGTTTCCTGATAGTGACCACCGCTGCCAAAGGCCCAAGTGCTCCTTGACTCCATTTATGTGACGCGTTTAAAGTAGACAAACCCAAAGAAAAAGTGAGGTGTTGGTTATGAGGGGATCAGGAGAGGTAAAAATAGGGAGCTGGTAGTCAATGATTTCGGTTATGTTTCAGTTATGAAAAATCATTACATTATTTATTAGTTGGAAGACATCATGCCGTATAGCTATGTGTATCATATGGATGCGTAAAATTGATGGGCAAAACTTTATAGTTCATGATGTGCTCTTAGGACAACATAATCCAAACTACAAAAATGGTACAGGGACATTTCAGTGTGAATACATACTACTTTAATTTTGATGACAGTTTTATGTCTATATGCACAGGCACCAATTCAACATTCATATATATAAACCTGCTAGGTCTCTATATATGTAAACTACCTTAATAAAGCTGTTAATGAAAAGAAAGGGGGGTATCATGGTAAGTGCTATTACCACAGTTTCAAAACCACCTGTATTTATAAAGTAAAAAATTGTTAACATGGCATATGACTGCCCAACATGGGTGTAATTATTATGTACCACAAACACGTACAGAGAAAAAAAATGCTCACTACAGGGAAATGTTTTAAACTGAATTTAAAATATCTACCCAAGTTTGAAAAAGTGGAAATCTGAAATTTGTAGTGCTTGAGCAAGGGATAAGTTTGGTGCAGAGAGAAGATGTGGAGTAGAAGGGAAAAAATAGATTGAAAGACAAATGTAAAGTGCCATAAAAGAAAGATGGAGACTGAAATTTGGAAGAAAGTTGAATAAAAAGAAGAAAGTTTAGAAGAAACTGAGGAAAACTGAGATCTTGATAGGATAATGAATCAGTTTCTCAGAAGGCTTTTCTGCAAATTTTTAATTCAGAGTGAAAAACAAATGTTAATACTTTTCTTGGATTTCTCAAGAAGAAATTAGGGAGTTTTTTAAATTTTTTTCTTCTCTGTAATGTCTTTTGGGATGTAAATTTATAGCATCAAGACAAAGTAGTGGCACAGCCACAGAATGTCTGATACTGCATTTGTAATCTAGGTATAGATAAATCTTTGGGACCAGATGGTCTCTAGTTGAGAGTTTTGAAGGCAATTAAGGCTGACATCAATAAATTTAAGTAGCTACTATGAGTAATAACTCTGCAAGGACCACCCTGCCCCAGGAAGTGAGTTGATGACTCTCATACACTCACAGAAAAAGTCTTGTAAACCCCAGAATTACTGATCCAGCGAACTTTACTTCCCATTAGAAAAACTTGGTATCTATTCAAAATGCAGGGGTCACATTTAAGCAGGCATTTTTGAGAAAAGTGTGTGTGTGTGTGTGTGTGTGTGTGTGTGTGTGTGTGTGTGTTGTGAAAACTTTATTTTGCTCCATATGAAAATCAAAGGAAAATGGGTACTAGCTGTTAAACATAAAATGTCTTTGTCTAAAATTTTTGGCAAACTACAGAGTGAAAATGTCCATAGCCTATTTTCCCTGTAGTCTCTTCAAATCAGCCCCTTTTCCTCCTTCCACGTGTTTATTTGTACTTGCTCTGAAATTCTTTCTTAGGTTCCAAACACACATCTCTCTGCAACTAATTCATTTTTTAATTATTTCAGGATGTTCTTTCCTGTAATGATTGGCTCCTTCATCACAATATCTTTCTACAATATTTTATTTATTGAAATCTTCATATGTCTGTGTGTACACACACACACACACACACACACACACACATATATATATATACATATATACATATATGTATTTGTATATATATATACACATATATATGTATATACACACACACACACACACACACACACACACACACACACATATATATATATATATATATATATATATATATATATATATATATACATATATACATATAACTCCTCTCTTATTTTTGGCAAATGTCTTATTTGAACAGGTTTGTCATTCATCATTTCTATTTTCTCTGATTTTCTGGGGCTGTCAACCAAAAGGCACCAGAAAGTAAATGGCGGCATTCCTGCTGTGCATACCTTGGCTGTCTACTGTCCTCCCTGGAGCTCTGTGACTGTGTGCTAACAGGAGTGTCCTTCTACCAGAGGTGCCTTGACAGGACTATTTCCACCTAATTTCCCACCTAATTATTTTCTAGGAGGTTTATATTTGAATATAGCTCTAAAATGAAGGAAGAGGCAATGAAATTAATGAGATTCTAATAAAGTCCGTACTTTATTTCATTGTATATAATACCAAGGTCAAGTTTCTTTTTTTTTGGATATTCTATGCTTATATAATTCCATTAATAAATTTTGAATGCATGACTCTTGGAAATAAGTTTTCTTACTATTTTCACCACCTCATAAGCATGATTTTTTTTTCAAATAGAAAATGAAAAAAATAATGAAAGGGGAATAAACATGAAGCAATGTCCAATATTCTTCAAAATACATTTTGTAGCACCGCTGCCCCGTTTTCTGTTTTGCTTTTGGGGAGGCCAGTTGTAATCTAAGACACATTTTTTCTAGTTACTTTACCATGTGAGTTTTATTATAGAAAGAAATCTTAGTTTTCTATGGTGGAACAACTAAATATATTGCTTATTTTTCATAATCTTTATAACTACTCTGATAGTTAAAACGTTTTCTAAGATGCTGTGTATGAATTGGTCCATAAGTCTAAATTTTAAGTGTCTTGGTGCTGCTTCATCTTCCACTATGCACTTTCTAGTTTATGCTATGTATTTACTGTTGTTGTTATTTGGCTATAGGAAGGAAAAAGTTTGCATCAGGGTCTATAAACAATTGCGCCTTTAAGAAAAACAGTGTCCTACATCTGGTGATATTCTTTTTGACTTTTTTTTAGTAAGGTTCGTTCCCCTCCACAAGTCATCAAGTTTGTTTCTGGGAGCAAGAAATTATATTTGTCCGGCTGTTCAATTGCACTCATTTCCAGAAGAATTGAATTTACTCCTCAACTCTGAACTCACAGTAGCTAAACTTGACAAAATGTGTTCTCTTTTCCTACCCCCAAAGACCAAGCATAAATGGTTATTTAATATAATGTGATTTTGATTCTAGACTTAAAATGAAATGGAGGCTTACAGAAATTAGAGCAGTATATTTTCCATGATGACCCATTTATATGTCTTGTCAAGCAGAGACAACACTCCTCATACTAAAATATTGTTTGCAATTTATTCTTCTTTATTGGATCAATATTAATATATGTGGATATGTTTTCCTGGACCCTCATTCCCGGTAACCTTTCAGCAGTTTATAATGAAATGACTGTATGATTTATGATCTATAATTAAGAGCTTTTAAAAATCGCCGTTATTCTCAAGACTGTTGTGAGATTCATTATGTTTACTGAAAATCCGCTAATATTCTTTGAGTCTGAAGTTTTGGTCTCTACCATAAAAAGATTCTCAGATATAGAGAATAAGCAACAGACATTTTAAATAATAACATTAAAATATCAATAATTGAATAACAATCCATTGTGGAGCAAGTCTCTATGACATCTTTATGTGGGTGGGTCAGAATTTTTCCCAGATTACTTTTTCAGGGGTGTTTGTGTGGCAAATTGCTTTAGATAACACAGATAGAACCTCGTCAGAGATAGAAGTGGGTTGCTTCCTGTCCAGAATAACAAAGACAGTGTCTTTCTCTCACAAGCACTTGTACAAATTTGCCGACAGCCTATCCCTACCTAAGTTTCTAAACATTAGCTGTTCCTTGGCCCTCAGACAAACCTGCCGTGTGCACAGCATCACCCCAGGCCTCTTGTATCCCAACTGGGAATTCACTTCACAGAAAAGAATGAGAACATAGGGTCTACTCTTCTTACTCCACGAGTAATGAAGTCATCTGTCTCTCATTCATGAGCTTTGTATCTTTGACTTTTATGTATAAAACTGAGGTTCATGGACTCTAGCCTTCAAAACAGAATAAAACCTTTTTTCCTATAAAGCTTATGATACAAGCATTTAGCCTGAGCACACCTGATTTTTCAGAAGCTGGCGACAACATGGATAAAGGAAAAGGTGATGAGTACTTGAAATGTGAAGCTGAGAAGGGCTAGCCAACAGAAAAGGAGAGATGGGAGTTTGGTAAAGAGGACGCCTTGCAGCGGTCAGGTGCTGGGCCGCTCGTGCACGGGAAACTCTCAAAGAAATAAAAGTAAAGGAGCCCTGAGAGCGGGACTCAGGCTGATTTTTCTCCTGTGACTCAAGGAAAGAGAACAAGAAAGCCATAATAATAGAAAGCTAATAATAATAATAATTACAATTTGGAAAGTGGAAGAACGTCAACCCTGGGTGGCAGTCATCATTTTCTAGATAGTATGAAATTTGACGTGAGGGAGTCAGGTGAGAATTGAGTATAGAAAACATTAGAAAAAAAGCAATGGTTGTGAAATATCAGTAAGAGAGTGGGAAGTGTGGTCTGAGGCAGGAGGAGAAAAGGCTAGGTCGTGCTGAGGGTCCAGCTCAGTTCAGACAATATAATTATATAGATTTTTAAATGTGTGTGGTTGAATTGTGACTTCTGTGAGAATTGAGAATTAAGTTGCTCTGAGGGTTGAAAGCAAACCAATTTTAAAAGTTTACTTGCTCAGCTAGAAAAAGTCATATTCATTAGTGAATATTTTGGAATAAAAGTTAAAGATGCCTATCTGTCCCACTTTCTAATCAGTTAGGAGCTCACATATGTAGTGATCTTCGACATAATGGAAAGGCGACTCATTCTTTGATTCTCGAATAAAAATTGAGACTGACATATGCTCTCTATCACTGTTCTACTGGATGTGGCCCTCCCTCAGCCACCTAACTGTATTATAGATTATGTCCACCTTCTTTTGAAATCAGATATTAATGAGGGGGCCTTGGGCTTGAAGCTGGTGCTCATTTGCATGAAACTGTCTTGGTTCTTTTTGTTTCTGAAACCTCGCCAGACCATGTCGCCAGGGAGCTGTGAGTGATGGAGAACTTCAATGAAGCTCTTGGCAAATGCATGTCAGAGAAATTCTTAATAATAATAAATCCCCTGACAAGACAAGAGCACTTAAGTCTGATGGTGACAGTTTAGTTTACAGAAATAAAGCCAATGTTCTCCGCTCCATTTTCAGGGTCTAAATGGTTTTAATCATGCTGTTTGGCAGATACCTACACCAATCCATCTTGTCATATCTAAATTCTGCTGTCTTTGACGAGTCAGCCATAGACGTATTTCTAAACTTTGAAAACATACCAAACTGTGTGTGTGTGTGTGTGCTTTTTTTTTCCTGCTTTTGTTTCATCAGCCATTGGAATTTTCTTTTTCACTTATGGTTTGAAAATGAAGACAATGAGACATGAAACAATACATTATTTCCTCCAAATTAGGAGCACAAGGATTCCTGTCAAAACAAGCTACTTCTGCAAAACTTTGTGTTTTCACAAAGTAGCGTAGCTAGAGGAAACACTGCTAGAACTTGATGAGCTGCAGACTTATACTTGGGTTTATCTCCAGTTTCTGCTCTTTGCTGGGCATCCTCAAGACAAGGAGGACAAAGGACCAAAGAACCATAAGAGTGGTTTCTCTCTGGGCTTGATTAGGCCCAGAGGGAGCCCAAGTCTTTAGAGATGTCATGTTTTAAATAATTGGGCTTCCTATCTCTAGCCATCTACAGGCTTCTCAACTCCAATTTGCACACTCACTCCTTGTAACTCAGTTGTGTTGGTCAGAAGAGTTTGAGTTTACTCTTAACTCCAGACATTTCCTGTGATAAACACATTGTATACACACAGCATTACTTCTGTCTCTTGACTCTCCAAAGTTTTCCTCTAACTTGACCCACAATGCATTTGTGTCATAATTAAAAGCCACACCTTATTCACTCCTGTACCCTTGGATTCTGTCTGAGACTGCTTCTCAGATACTAAAGGAGTATGGAAATATGTTTTGAAATCATGTAATACATATCAATTTTAATCTTCACTTTTAATGAACTCAATCACCTCGTATGTAAATAGGAATTAAGATACATAGCATCACTTATTCTGAAGACTACTAAAAAGTGATTGAGGTTAAAAAATACATTGATATATGAAAGAAAATATTCTTATATTCTTCAGCCCTAAATTCAAATTCCTTTGAAAAGACAGGTTTCTGAGTTTCTGAGTTTAGGAACATGCCCACACTTGTCTCTGTGTCGAGAGAAGGAGACACTTGCTGAGAGAAACAAGAATCCTGATGCTTCTAAGCCACTACTGACAGCAGGTGGATCAGGAGAGGAATTTAAGTCCAAGGCAGAAGGAGCAAGGTTTTACCACTAAAGAGTATATTAAAGAAAATTATAGGAAACTGTTACTCAATAGAGATTAACAGGATGACTGTGAAAGATAACTAAGATGCAGCTATTACAAGCAAAGAAATGAGTATTTTATTTAATAAATTTAAATGCCAATAGCCCCATGTGACTAGAAGGTATTGGGTTAGACAACACAACTGTAGAATCTTGCAGTCAGTGTGAAATAATAGTTTTTAATGAGTTTGTAAGCCAGACTCGATAGACAAAACTTTTCAAATACAGACTTTGGTGTCCACAGAGTAGGCTTGTCGATCCTCTCTTAGGTGTCTCTTAGAAATAGAAAGCCAATCCACTTGTAGTTCCTCCTGTTCTTTAGACAGCTGAGAAGAGGAGTATCCTAAAAATGGTATATTAACATCACTCAGTGAGAGTTCTTCACATAGCTTAAGGACTTCATTGGAAGATTCTGAGTTTGTGAGCATGGAAAGGGTAGGAGTGTAGAGAAGAAAGAAAAGAAAGAAATAAAAAAAATTGCAGCTTATTCTGCAGGTTAACCTGAGTTATGTCCTGATGAGAAATCCTATAGACAATTTCTTCATTTGCAATCAGTCTACTACTTCAGGTAGAAAATAAAATAGAATTAATTTTATTTTCATATGCATGTGAGCCTCTTGCTCTCATGTATCTTGTCGCCTACTAGGGACCAAACACACACACACACACACACACACACACTGACACAGACACACACACACACAAGTCAAATAGCGATACCACTAAGTGTAATTGTCATGGGAAAATGTTGTAAGGGGCAGGGTGTGGAAGACCTAGTGTGGTAAGACAGCAAAACTTCTTTGAAGATCTATCGTTTCTAGATACACAGCACTAGATAACCAAGTAAAGAAGGCAGAGTGATATTTTTAGGCAGAAAAATCAACATAGTCTCAGTCCACGGAGTGGCACGGAGATTAACAGGTATCTCAGGTCCACAGAATATGGAGTGAGTAACCTGTCTGCAGCAGTGAGCGAAGAGAATGGAGGCAAGTTGCAAGTGTAAAGTTTTATCTTTATTTAAAAAAAGCAATAGGGATTCATTAATGAAGGAGAGGAGGGTGAGAGTGGAAGATTTTATGATTTTTTAAAACCTACTTTGTAGTTTGAAAGATAATATGGGAGGTGGGGATCGTCATAGTTCGATATAGGGTGTATGTGAGGTTACAGATGATTGACATATATCAATGACATGCTGTAAGTGCATCACTTGTGACTGGAGAGGATCCTGGATATTGTATCAAAAGATACAACCAAGACAAATAACACTGAAGACTTTTCTGAGCCTCACGTATATAGTCATTGTGAAGGATGTTGATACTTTCTGAGAAGAGGAAGCACTAGAAATGTGCGTGATTTGAAGCCTGTACAAAAGCATTACAGATTGACATGTGATGAACACAATCTCTGAGACTTCCAGTGTCAGGAGCTTGTACACATCAGGGCCTCAAGGACACGTCAGGTGGAAAATCAACATAATTCCTTGAAGTGTTTGATAGTAGTCAGGTCTAGAGATACAGAATTTTGAGTCATCTGCTTATAGGGGCAAGGGAAGCATTTGACAGAAAGAAAACCAGAGAGAGGGAGAGAGAGAGAGAGAGAGAGAGAGAGAGAGAGAGAGAGAGAGAGAGAGAGAGAGAGAGAGAGAGAGAATACAAAGTATGAAAAGAAGAGGAGAGCACCTAAAAATGAACATTGAAGTATTGGAGAAGTGAGTAATTGAGTCTGAGATAGGATGGCTGCATAGGCAGAGAGCATTACCAGAGGAACGTGAGAACAAAGATATGTCTTAGAAAACAAGGAAAACCATGTTTTAAAGAAGGAGGATTGGTCACGCAAGGTGAGTGAAACAAGGAAGTTAGGAAAGAATGAAATACAAAGTGACCATTAGACTTGAAGCCTTTGTGGAGAAGGATGCTAGAAGCTATCCTGAGTAGAGGGTATTTTTTTTTAGGGGGGAGAGAAGTGATTCTGGTAACTATGGGTTATTTTAAAGTAAATAACAGCTGTGATGGTGAAATTAATTACAGACATTTGTGGCTATAATCAGGACTTAAATTCCAAAGAAAGACGTTTTATATCACTTTTGCTTAAGTTCATAATCTTTATCAAGAAGTAAACATTTATTATTAAGATTTAAAATTTTTATTATATAAAGATAGTGACAATTAAAAAAAAACCTTCCAGGACACCTACTTGTGTCCCTCCTCGACTTCCAGCCAAGAGATATTTTTTTCCCACTCTTTCTCTCTTTACTCTCTGACAGAGACCTATTTTGGGTTCCCTCTCTGTTTCATGTCCAACAGCTCTTTTTCTCCCTTTTGTTTTATTCAATAAACTTTTGCTTGAAAAAACAATAGCAAAAAAAAAAAAAGAACCCTTCTATAATCCCAACACTGCCAGACATTATCGGTAGCTTTGGGCTATACTTCTGATCACCAGTAGACATTCACATCAAATTCATAGTTAAGAAACCCTAAATATATAACTGTAGTTTATGATTTTTTACATTAATCTTACCAAATAATTTACCTATAAATTTTCTCTTCAATACTTGAATGGCAGTCCAATATTTCATCAAGCTGATTATATTTTTTTAAATGGCACACACCTTTTTGGTACATATATAAAACAGATTTCAGTTGCAGGGATTACTAGATAACATATACACAATATACATACTAATAGGTATTAACAAAACATTTTAAGCAAATTATTTTTCTTAACCTACAAAATTTTTTAAGCTGAGGTCTTATAAATTGTTTTAGGGAAATTGGCAGATATTAAATTATTTCTTTTTATAAGAAAACTTGTTCAAAGAGAAAAATGACAGCTTTCAGATTGCTTTATTATCAAGTTCTTTTTTGATTTATTCCTAGTTTTAAAATTATTTAAAATCTGTGCTTTAAACAGCTTGGAAATAGACAGAAGAGGTATATAAGTAGGATACTGTTCTGGAGATTAAGTTAAACTATGTGGTATTTGAAACATCACTAGGTGATAGGAGTTTCTTCATTGACTTCAGCATTTCTCTGAAAACATCAGAATTCAATAAACATGTTCTGTTAAATTTTACTTGACTTTTGGCTACTTGTACCTTTGCTTGCATGTAAGACTGAAAATATTGATCTGGGTTCTACCTGTGAAAAGAGAGGTTGTTCTTTTCTTATTTTCCTTTGTGGTCTTAAAGATTATTAGTTTGTACATCTCTGTAGTGTTCTACCCTGAAAATAGAAATTTAATAAATAGAGGTTTGAGCCTGAAGGTGTTGATGGAATCCATCAAAGTGGAAGGCTTCTTGCTGGAAGGATCAATGTTGGTTTTAAAAGTTTGATTTAAATAATGGTTGTTTGTTTATCGGCTAAGAGGTAGGATTACATGATTATTGGGGATTTGTTCTCCTTGGCTGAATCTAAAAGCAGTGCTTTTCCCACACAGAAATTACACAGCAATGATAAGAACAAAAATAATAGACGTGGTTCCGGTTATGACAGTGACTCTGTGTTCTCCAGGCTCATGTGACATGTTCGCCGTACTGTGAGGACAGCTCGTGACTGGGATGAATTCAGTCTGCTGTCTTCCTTCTGGGATTAGAGGCAGCATTAGTGCCTACTGAGTTAGAGGGTACGGTGAGCTGCAGGGGACAGAAAGAGTAGCATCAGGAAGAGAGAAAGAAGAGGTTAGGAATTGCACAAGGTACAGCAGGAATTCAGCCAGCTCTATAAACTCAGGGAGAACGGTATCTGATTTTCATTAAGACCACTAGGCTATTAGAGGGGTCTTTAGAAAATATATCCACACAGAGATTTTGCCTCCGAGTGACCATTTATTCCTCTACTGGTAACACATCCTTTAATCTTCAGACTTGAGTCCAAAATTTCCTGTAATTCTCTAAATCCTTTGAAATCGAATCAGTGTCATAGCTTTCTCCAGATCCAGCCCCTACATATAGACGTTGGTTGGAAGGCTCCAGTTGTAGAGGAATTCTAAGTAGTCGTGAGCTGAGGACAAGAAGGTAAACATGCCTGTGCCCAAAGCCACCCATCCTGCTCTAATGTGGCAGGTGTGCTAATGTGAAATGCAAATGTTCCTACACACGCAGAACAGTAAACAAGAACTTTTAATTTTTTTTTCTTGTCATCTATGACAGTGTCTGCTTCTAAATACATAATCGAGAAGAGAGCATTTGCCAGCTAACATTTTCCTCGTGGGATTCAAATTTAGGTTTGTGAAGAGGGAACACGTGCAGCTCGTTTATCTTCACTAATTTAGTAACTGTGGCAAATTGTGTCAATCATAGGTGGAATTATACACTACTTGTAATTGAAGCCCTCCATTATACCAAGAAGTCCTTTAGGCAGATTATTTTAAAGGAATTCTTTTCAGTTTTGAATTCCATATTATGTAATATGTTTAGTTAAAATTCAAAAGCATTTTTCTCATATCATTTAGAAAGAAGATACATTATGTGTGTAATTCATGTTCTGTTAGAGCTGTGGCCTATGTACACAGGAAGTGATTATTTATGGTAAAGTTTCCTCCTTTTTTTGAGGACCTGATGTTCATGAGACAGCATTTTGAAGAGCTGATTCGTTAGTCATTTAGTATTTTTGTCAAGGTTCTGAGTCAGAATGAAATTTCAGGTTGGATGCAAAACTCCACAAAACCACATCAGGATGACAAGACACAAAATACATGAAATTGTGCTCAGCCCAGGTTTCTTAAAGGACATGAGAAAAATTGCCATTGCTACTCCTGTTCAGGGGCCTGACAGTAATAATACTTGGCTTTGTTATACTCCGTCTCATTGCTGTCATTAAGGACAGTGCTGAAACTTGTCTCTTCAAGGCAATAAGCTATCATGTTGGAAGTCTATTGTTTTCTTCCTTTTCTTCTGCATCCCTGACTTTCTAGTTTTATTATTTTTCTTCTTGGCCTTCTGCTTTTTTCTCTCGAAAGTTCTATTGCACGGACTGAAAATATTTGTAGAACCAATTCAACCAATCATAGCTACATCACATAAAATGGGAAGGCAGACAATAGTTTTAAGATGTGATAAAGTTTACTGTGGATTTTAGTTATGGAAGCAGGACAAAATTTAAGAGAGCAAAACAGCATCGTGGGTAAGAACATGGGTTCTAAGGATGCACTCTCTGGTTTCCAATCCCCATCTTTGCCATTTCCCATTATTGACCTCAGACAAATAAATTAACATATTGGTGTCGATTTTTTCATCTGTAAGAGGAGGAGCACTGATAGCACCATTGGATTCTTACAGATATTTATGATGAAATATACAGTATTGTAATAATAAAGTAAAATATTTATTATGTTTGAAGTGGAAAATGGGATAATAGTGATTTAAGGTCAGCTTGGGTTATACAACTAAGTTCTCTTACTCCTGTTGAGTGTTTCTGTCTTAGCAAAGAAATTGAAAAATCAGATACATAAGAGTAGGATTCATTTTTTTGGTCGTTATGGGAAAACAATAAAGCGAAAAACAAGTAGCCATAATCTTATATCTTATAGTGTCGATGGCATGACACAACCAACCTCTCTATAAAACGCATTTTAGCCCCCACCAGATGAAGTTTTCTAGAACAACAGATGAGCTAGTCCAGACAATACTGTTCATAACACAGAAATAGAAGCAAGAATGAGTTTAGGGGCCCAGTTGTTCAGGCTGAGGTGCCGTAAGACCCCAACACATACCTGGAATCACATTTCAACCTTTTATCATATCCTGTTTTTAGCTTTTTTTCTTTTTTCTTTATTCCCAGGTCTGGAAGTTGAACTCAAGGGTTCTCTACCACTGAAGTACCAATATATTTGTAGCGCTTTTTTATTTTCATTCCAAGACAGGATCTGTTTGAGTTTGAACTGGCAGTCTTCTTGCCTCAGCCTCCCACTTGCCTGAACCACCACATCTAACTTAGCTGCTACTTTTGAAGCTGCTCAGCCCCTTCCTCATAGTCATTACTTGAGAAATTCTACATTGTTCTGAATCGCTGTACTCTCCCAGCGAGCGTCATGTGAACCCAAGGTCTGTTTGTGCTTATCATACTTGCATTTACCAACCCTGATGATATACTAGAACATTTTTTCTGACTAGAAAGTGTTGAGCGTACGTGTAAGGCAGGAACTTGTGGTAGGTACCGAAATGGAGCCCAGAACCTGTCTGTGTGGAATTAATCCTGGAATATCTCTTTGAACAAGGTGTTTGTGAGGACCCCAGTTTTCAGAGCTACCAAATGCCAATGGCTGTGCTGAGACTAACAGCTAAGAGTAAGTGGATTCGAGAGATACTAAAGAGATACCTTATCAGATGTTGGAATATAGCTGTCCTAAGTTGGCATCCAGAATTCAAGTTGTGTCAACAATATTCACTTTACCAAACCGTGGCTGGTTTTTATCCACATGTGTTTGTCTTTTATGGCCAACTTTACGATCTCAAGGACTATCAGGCACAGTTATCCCATTGAAAAGATAAATTACAGGGTTTCTAGACAATTCTTTCAAGTGACTTAGCCGAACAGAGAGAGGATACTTATGCGTAGAGTTAACAAAAGATGTAGATTTGAGGGAACATTTCCTTTAAGGATGAGACAAAATTGAACATTATAATTTGTCTCAAGAGATATTTTAAAAGAAAAAAAATAATCAGGATGGGAAGAATGAAGTTAATTGAAGTATTGTGATGTCTCAGCATGTAACAGGGAGGGAAAACAACACGATGAGATATATCTCAGGAAATGTCATCAGAATAAAAAAACCAGTTTGATTCACTGCCAGTGACAAATGAGGAAGTTTAAAAATTTGTACTCAGTTTTTTTTTTTTTTTCACTTTTTCAGTGGTGGAGGAGAGATCACTTAAGGAGAACTGAAGGGAGGATCGATAGGAAAATAAAAGGTAGAAGTCAGTATTGAAAAGAATCCCTAAAGAAGGTGATACAACTAATTAAGGACAAATTGAAGTGAACTCAGCAAAGTTTAAATTCAGGTGACATTGGGCATTTCGTGAGGCTATGATGAGATGGTGACATTGTCCGTGTGTGTTCAGAAACAGGGCTGCTCCATGGTTCCATTCATCTCGGTCTGCCCAAGGTTCGCAAGCAAACAAGGACGTTAAACACCAATGGTGAAATTCAGATGGCGGCAGTGACATGGCTAATTCTAAGTGAAACAGTGAAGGAAGATAATACCTGAGAAGAAAATAGCTAGGGAAAATGCGATGCAAATTTAATTTTTTAAAAAAGTAGTGAAATACATGTATCTTGAGAGATGAATGGCTACTGACTCTAGAAAATCAGTCTTTACAATTATCTTGGTAAAATTCATTCAGTTATATGCAGTTGTGACATAGCCCCTGGCAAGAGCAGAGCTTCAACTCCTCAATCCTGCTCCCCTCCTCCCTAAAAGGACCTCAGGGAAGGCAGGCAACTTTTCTGCACAAGGTAATTATGCACAAATTTCAAACACTATTTATTTTTCCTATGCACATTCAGATCCTATTGGATGACTAAATTAATAAAAAGAATCAGTGGAGCTTAACGATAAAACTAAAAATAAATCATAATACAATTATTCACATTCTATTTCCATTTTCCAAAAATGTTAGTGTATATCTCATTTTTTCTTGAAAACACAAAACAGAATAATTCACATTCTATCACAATGACTAAGTTAGAGCTTGTAAGAAACCTCAGCAGCAATGATTCTTTTAACTAATATAAATTAGCCATAACACATTTCAAGCTAATTTGGCTTATTAAATAGATGTATAAAGAAGTGTGTAAAATAAATGTTACAAGGTAGTGGGAAACAGAGTAAGGGACAGAGGAGTAAATACCCCCAAAAAATATGTGTATACATCTATTTCTCATGCTGCATAATATCAATGTGCAAATGAATATGTAGCACAAACATGCATACATATTTTTGAGGAAAAATAAATATTCAGTAACAGACACTGTTCTATATCTTACCATTCAAATTATACAATCGTCATTTGAGAGAAAAGTGATTGTGGCGTATTGGTTTTGTGCAAAAGCTATTATGTATAGTGGTAAATTCGAGACAAAAGCTCTGACCAGTAAAATTTATATGCCTCACAGTGTGCTTTTCCTTGCAATATTAGGTGCCAGAAGACTTCTTAATAACAATGCAATTAATAACAATAAATTAAAAAAAACTGAGCATATTGTAAAGTAAAAATATCTGTATTTTCTATAATTTGAAAACCCTCAAAATAGCGAAGACAATGAGGAGGGAAATTGGGGGAGTATGAGATGGTATTGACTTAAACTACAGTTACTATCATAATATTTTGTTGATGAAAATTAAAATAAAAATTCAAGAACGAGTGCAACTTTTAAATGATTTTATGTGCCATTGTACATGCCATACTTTTTTGAATAATTAGTTGAGTCTGGGGAGGGAATCCAGAATGCCTGTGGCTCAAAACATCCCACAAAGAAAAATTTTCCTGAAGATTAAAACATTGATAAAACAGAATACAAAATAATTAGCAAACAAAAGTGAACATTTGTCTCACCTTAGGCTATGAGATGCCCATTATTGAGTCCAGATCAAAATAATACAGAAAAGTTTCACATGTTTATTGCATAAGATTGTAAAAACAGCATCCCAAAACATCAAAAATAAAGACTGTAAACTAGTAAAACATGGTAATTAAACCATAAAGAATTGATATAATTAAAATACAAGATGATTTCATCAACGTATAAAAGTTGAACTGCATAATTGAGAAAATGGGCAAAGAGAAATAATACATTAGCCAAAGTATGTATTATATATTTGCCCTGTGCTAATGATAAAAGAAAAATTTTAATTAAAGTAGAAAAAATATTGCAAAGCAATTAAGGAGTTGTTGCCAAAGCCATAAGGTAATCTGAATTCTCCTTATTTCTTGTTGGAGACATATTTTAACAACATCTGTAAGAAATTAAATTTGCTAATGGGCATTAAAACTTCATATTTAATTACTGATTCAACATTTACTGGTTATGTCATTGAAATATTCAAATATTTGCAAAAATTATGTATTATAGAGACAGACATTATTTAAAAATGAAATGGGGTCAGGCCCGGTGGGCCAAATTTATAACTCCAAGCACTCTGAGAAGCTGAGGCAGGTGGATCACAGACTCGAGCCCATCCTGGGCAACTCAGTGAATTAAAGAGACCATGCCTCAGAATCAAAATTGAAAATGATTTGGAGATGTAGCTCAATGTAAAGGCCCTTGGCTCAATATTCAGTACCCCCCACACACACACACACACACGTACCCACACAAATCAGGGAAATTGGGTGGTGCAGTGGCTGAGTACTTGTATAAGGCCTTGAGTTGAAACCCCAGGATTTGAAAAAAAAAAAAAAAAAAAAAAAAAAAAAAAAAAAAAAAAAAAAAAAAAAAAAAAAAAAAAACTCAACAGAATTAAACAGTTTCTTGACATAAGACATCATGTTTTAGGGAGATGCTAAAGGAACAATTTAAATAAATTTTTAAATATGTGAAAGGGTCCAAAAATTGAAGGAAGCACATTAAAAGTAACAGCCTTCTCTGAGTGAAAAATGAATGTTTTAATGTTCATTCGTTTAAGTCCCTCTAATGAGCACCCATTGCTTCTGAAATGTGCGTGTGCGTGTGCACGTGCAAATGCTAAATGCATTGAACATTCCAAGTTATTCTTTAAAGTGCAAAGTTGTTCAATTAGAGTAATTCATGTCATTTTACCCTCAAAATTCAGGAACTTTAGTTATTTTCCAATATTGTTGTGATAACACTCTTTCTTTTAAACGTCTTTGTCTCCAACACCTAAGACAGCTCCAGGCACAGAGTGAACAATTAAGTTGGGTGTGGCAAATGAATGAAGTTCGTATTTATAAGCAAATCTCTCAGAGAGATTTGAAGTAGACATTTAGCCTAACTAGATGTTTTCCGTTTAATCAGTATTCAGGAGGACTCAGGAAGACTGCAGAAAGATTTTCCTGAGAAATGATTCAAATACCAAAGTAGCACTGAATACATGGTCATGATTCTCCGTTTTCTCTGGAATGTTCTAACGGCGCTAATTTATATTGCGTTGTGGAAAATAAGAAAAGGTCAGGACCATCTTTACTGCTTTTTCAACAGTATAATGACACTTTCTGTAACATGGTATTCTTTGTTTACATTTTGACGTTCTTTTCCCAAGACCTTTGAAATTTGCCTTTATTTTCATTATCTAAACACAAAGGAAGTCATTTCCAGTGTTTTGAAATCAGAAAATAAGAGACATGTGAAGTCATGCCTACACATAATGAAATATTCAGGCAAGGCATAATTTAATCTGATTCAACTTCATAACCAAAGACACGAGAAAATATCAAATACAGCATCTAAATAGGTTCAGTAACTGACAACTTAAGATGCCAGGTAAACGCTACAGACTAGAACGAGGAAGCTCTCATGAATTACCAGGTATTATCACTTCGTAATTATGATAAGTAAATGACACACTATAGCCTTTCGAGTAATGCAAATGTGCTAATTAATTTGACCTTTGCCATAATTCTAATGCCCTGTATATAACATAGACACACAGAAAGGTTAAATCGCGAAGCTTAACTTTCACAGTCAGCCCATGTTTGGGCTGGATTTCCGGTGTGTGATTTCACAGTTACTTCAAGGGGACAGTTGAACTTGGCCTTGATCATTACCCTCGAAGTTATCATGTGAACTCACGTGACTCCAGTAGACTGAAACCATAGTATAGGCACAGCAGACATACACACAAATCGCTTACTGATTTTCTTTAATACCTATTTGTACAAACAATTTGATTATTGTTCTCAATTTCACCTGGCACCAAGACTCCTTTTGCTTTTCAGGTGCTTTGTTAATAGCCTGCAAAATTGCGTATCCTTTTTGGATCTGAGGATTGACTGTGAAAGTGATTAGTCTTAACAGGTCTGTTCACTTAAATTCTTCTATCTTCATATATATTTAGTTATGAGTTTCTTCCCAATTATCCATAATTCTTGATAAAGCATCATTATCACATAGCCGCAGTAGTGCAGCCATACAACCTAAATCCTAGCACACTTTTGGACTCTTCAGATGGTCTCGTTTCTTTGGAATAAGGTTCAGATCACAGATGTAAAAGTAGCATCTAATAAATTATCTTAAGATACTGTTGTGATCATATTAATTTTCCCAATGAAATCTTCAAAGTTTCAGTTCATTTTTTGACCTAATTGTAGAAACAGTCTTGTGACATGGCAATCCTCGACTGTCTTTAATTTATGCCCAACACAAACTGCAAGAGAACTAGACACGTGCCCCACTGTTCTGAACAAAAGCCAGTTACCAAACAGCTCTTTCCTTATCAGACATCACAATTGTAGGTGTTATTTTTTTTCTCATCTAGACTATATTTTCCATTGCACAAAGTGCAATGCTTTATTGTGATTGAATACTCTGATGCATAGGAAAGCAAATGGATTCCACGTTTGTTTTGTCCTCTTTCTAAATGCATGTTGTTCTCTAATTGACAGAATTATTAAAGCAATCTGTGGCTCTGGGAGTGATCAGAATAAACAAGCGATTAATAAAATGAAATCATTTCAATGTAGCAAAGAAGTTTCTCATATATGGTATTATGGGGGTGCATAAAATCTTCAAAGAGTTTCTCTCAGGGATTCTGGATACAAAAAAAAAGCAAACATTCAACCCTTATTTTCTACTCTCCAACCTAAGTTTGAAGGAGTCCGTGTTTCAGTATAAGGTCTGCATCACTGACTTCAAAAAACACCTTCTCACTTGTTGATGTTTTTGCACAAAACGTTGTTATACCATTGTATTTACCTAGAACTGCATTCAGAATAATCAAAAGCACTTTCATTGTCTCTAGAGCACAGCAAGGTAACTTTGAAAGCAAGTTTTTAGAAAATCTTTGCAATGCAAAATGCATGCAGATGATGGTTATGCCCCTTATATTCAGTAGTGCATTTTCATAAAATAGAGAACTATAGAGAATTTATAGGAAGGTGAGAAATTGTATAGCTGTCCAAATTCCATTTCTTTTTGTATACTTTTATCTCCATGTACATCTAAATCCAATACAAGCTAATTGTAGAAATTCTTAAGACGATGACATACGGGCAAACATAAAAATACCTTGTACTAAAGAGCAAAATCAAACAAATTTTTTATTCTTATTCTCCTTTCCAGCCAACAGTTTCCAAGAGAAGTTGAAAAATAATAATACTAGTATTCTCCCGGCTTGGAAAATGAAATAGTGGGGCTTAAGAGATTGCGGTATTCTCACATTTAGACTAATAGCACATTTTAAATACGGCCACAAGCAGAAAGGTAAACTTGGTCTTTTTTCAAACGCGAACATCTGGAATATTGAGAACTGATTGCATCTCAGTCCCAAGGATTTCCCTCGGGACAGTGACTATTTTAAATAAGATAGGCCATGCAGAAAATGAATTGTTTCTTCTGGAGTTCGCAGAATGATGCAAGGGTAATGCAGATCACTTAATAATTGCCAGGATAATCTGTCTTCAGTGTGTTGGGTCACTAAGGGACAATTTGAATTTATTCTTCTTTGTTATCAAATGTAGGAAAATAACAACATTTCCTGTGGCCATCTGGTGAATTGTATATCATATCAGTAATATGACTTCACTCCCTGAATCTAATTATTATTCCAAACTTGCAAAGGAGAGCTTACCAAATAGCCTGTAACTTGTATCATACATGGAAGACTAGGCTCGGCTTCAGGAGGTGACAGTGAGCTGCACATGGATCCTAAAGGGACAAAACACAAGTTGTCTTCTTTTCATGGAAACTTTCCTCACGGTTTACAAGGGGTTTGTGACTGTCTAGGGATTAGGACACAATTACCTAGATCTCTCCTTTCTCAATGAAATTTAAACTGTCTACTCTTTCAGAAAATGATGGAGATGATTTTAATAAAATATGCATACACAGTGTATACACAGTGTAGCAAGAAAGACACTCAGAAATGTAGATCAGAAAAAAACCATATAATTAAACATCTCTGAATACATGTCATGGTAATTACAATTAAATCTTTCTACAAATGCAAATTTGATAGACACACACAAATTAGTAACCATATTTTTTCTTATCTTTTATTTCTTCCTGATATGTTTTATGATGTATACAGTACAATTCTTTTATCTGTCTTTTTACTTTATTCCTGCCTCCACTTTGCACACATTTGTGAGCCAATTGTCTGATACAATAGTGAACTATAAATCCATCCATATTTTTCTCTATATGCATTAAAATTTCATACAAGTATGTGCCTGTGCATAAGTTTTCTCACATGAGGATATATACATGGGTTTGTCAATCTCCCATTGCAGTGTATTAATTTTGTTTGTTAAAATTACTGTTTCCCAACCATTAGTTTATTTCTACTTACTCTTTAACATTTCATGATTCGAATGTACCAAAAGTTTCTAGCCATCATATTATTTAAGAGAATTCAAATTAACATTGTCAAAAATGGGGGGGTGGGTTAGAGAAATGGCACAGCAGTTTAAGCATTTGCCTTGCAAGCTCAAGGCCCTGAGTTCGATTCCCCAGCACCATATAAGCCAGGTATGGTATTGCTTGCCTGTAATCCCCCCGCACTCAGTGGCTGAGGCAGGAAGATTGTCATGAGTCCAAGGCCAGACTGGACGACTTAGTGAGTTCAGGAGCAGCCTGGGCTACAGAGTGAGACACTGTCTAAAAAACAAAAAAGACAAGAAGAAATATATACATATTTATTAAACAGTGCAGCAAACATCATTGTACCTACTTCTTCATATATAGAAGGCTTTTTTCTTATGAAACAGAACACTTGAATTTGGAATATATTTTCAAGAAAATTTTTCATTTCTGAATTTTATGCACTTTTTTCCCCACTTGATTTTACAATTGGCTATAGAAAATTATTTTTAACAGTATAGACTTGATGTGCTTGGCTTTAATTTTTTTTTTTTTTTTTGATGGTAAGTTTAAAGCGATATTTTACTACCATGGAACGCTTTTATGGATTGCCTTATTCCTGAGCACTGAGGAAACTCAACAACTTTTCACACCGCTTTTGAATATGTAAATTAGTTCCTTTGTGATAGAAAATTCATGTTCTTTTCTCTATGGATTGTTTGCCCTATTTTTTGTCAGTTTATGAAAGTTGTATTTTCATGGATGTTAATGCTCTGTTTTCTAATGAGAATACAAGATATAATAAAAAGTGAGTGTTCACATTTCAACAGAATATTACAGTAAAAAGACACCTTGACATTCACCTCCCTTAAAGTATTCCTCTTAGCTTTTTACACCCTTAACCTGTCATTTTTATCACCTTTGGACACGTTCTGGAGGTCCTTTTTTCCAAATATCTTCAGTTATGTTGCCATGGCTGCCTGTGTATTGTGAAGGAATTCAAATCATTTCTATATCGTGGTCATTTTGACCTGACGGAAGACCCAGAAGTCACATGGTGCCAATCCAGTGAAGAAGTTGAATGAGGACAAGTCTTAATGCTTTTATGAATGACTGAGGACTCCAAAAAACAGCTTTAGAATGTGGCAAACAAAAAAAAAATCAAATAAAAAGATGAGTTATGCTTAAAGAGAAGGAAAATTTTACATGTTTGAGACAGGGTTGTTAACACTGCAATCCAGGCTGGTCCTGAGCTCATTATGGAGCACAGGCAGGGTTTGAATTCATAACAATCCTATTTCCTCACTAGAGATTACAGACACATGCCACCATGCCCGATTTATGCAGTGCTGCAGATCTGACTCAGAGCCTTGAGCTTGCTAAGCAAGCACTTTAGCTGTGTTCTGCCTGCAGCTCAAAGGGAAAGTACTTTCAGGGTGATTAATGGAAATATATCTATTATTGTACTCATCATTAATTTTAAACATATACTTTAATCGCCCCCTTGTAAGAATTCCCAAATCTGTTTTATCCTTTTAAATTGTTATAGCATTTCTGAAAAAAGTCTCTGAAATTATTTTTTGTTCAAAAAATATGATTTTTAACATTTTGGGTGTGAAATCATGATTACAACAGTGATTTCTAAATGCTGAATTGTATATAATAATATCTTAGTGAAATTCTTGATGCTACTTAAGAACTCTTTAGTGTTTTTTCTCAAATTCTTCTACATTGGTTCTCTAATACTTCATCATTATCAAATCTTTATTGAAAAAATGTATCAGGGATAATGTTAAAGTTCTTGAATTTCAATTTCGTTTTTGATGATTCTGGGCTCATTTTCAGGGAACAAACTGGAGTTTATAATTGTGGTGTAAAATAGGCAAAATTTTTCATATTCTTCTAGCTGGTGACTTTACACCTATTAAATAATTTGTAATCTACTATTTGTGCAATGAATTGGAAAATACATCTTTCATAATGTACATTCCCATTAACCTGTAGAGGTGTTTTTTTATAGTTTTTTTATTCTACTCCATTGAAAGATACTTTTCTTCATTTTTCACACAGATATGATTTCATATGATAATGCCTAAAGTGTCTTTGTTATTCGGTCAGAGAGAGAAAGAGAGACACAGAGAGAGAGAGAGAGAGAGAGAGAGAGGACTACTCCCTTTTAATTTTTTTTGTTTTCCATGATACTGGATCTTGAACCTAAGATCTTCATGCTGAATTATATTCTCAACGAACCGCTCATGGTAATGAGACAGGATCTCATCTTTTTGAGACAGGGTTTTGCTAAGTTTCCCAGAATAGGCTCAAGCTTCCGATCCTGCCGCAGTCTCCAAAAAACGAGGAATAATAGCATGTACCACCTTGCTCTTCTTTTGTAGATGGATTCCTTTTAAAAATTAATTTAGAAGCACTTTTAATTTTTTTATCTCTGTGGATAAAATAAATTTAATATCCATTTACTTCTCTAGGAAAGTACTTCTGGGCTAGAAAAGAACTAGACTTTTGTTATTAACGTATTTACCTTGTCTGTAGCCCGCATACAAAGTCAATCTTTCATTTTAAGGTTTTTTCACTAATCTCTAATATCATCTTAAAATTGGACATTATTTCTGTTTTTCTGATGTGATTTTAATTTTTATGCATTCACTAGATCATTGAAAACATTGTTAATTTTAAAAATGGAGGTAGCCAGAATCCTTGTCCACCTACCGATGTTCCTGGAAATGCTTTTAGAGGTTTGACATTTATAATCATATTTGCTGTCAGTTTTAATGCTCTTCTGTTTTTGTTTTCTCCAGTGTTTTTATTATAAGTGGCTGCTGTATTTTATCAAATGCCTTTTCATTTAACTCTCTCATTAATTCATGTATGTAAGATTATGTTGATAGATTTCTTTTTTATATCGAACCACTTCTGCATTCACATAATGAGTTCTTCTTGGATCTTTCTGTTTTTATGTTGATATTTTCTACTTGGCATTTCAATATATTTTTTATAATATATTCATAAGGATGATGTGGTTATAATCTCTGTTAGTTCCTTTCACAATGTAGGTTTATAGAAAATATTTTACAAGTACGTGAAGTAATCATTGTCATGACCTCACTGATATATGTTATTATATTGTCTGTATTTTTTCACATATATATTTAAATATGCTCTTTCATGTTGGATACTTATATTTTTCTCAATAAATATTTTGCATATTTTATGAGCTATGTATGTATGTGCATGCTTATCTTTTAGAGTTTATATGGTGTTTCATTATAGTTTAATGAAAATATTTAACCTTTTGCTTTAGTTTCAATGTTGCTTTGATGTTTTTCTTGTTTGTTCTTTTGATATTCTTTGTCCTGTATGTTGTGCTATTATGCTTAATTACCAGACAAATGTACTTAAACATGTATATACATTGTGCAGTTAAAACCAGGGTCTTTGTACTAAACTAAATCCCAGCCCATGTTTTGGCTTTTGTTTTGAAACAATGTCCTACTAAGTCACGACATTGTCCAGGCTGAGTTTTAACTCTAAAACATTTATTGAGGATAAGTACATATCAAAATTCTATTTAGCCTTATTAAATATGCACGTATGCATATATAAGTAGATATCTGTGTATAGATGACATAAATATAATTGTGTATGTCAGATATGTGAAGATACATACAATGTTGAGTCATATCCAGGACAATTTCTTCACAGTCTTTGATAACAAAGATAAAATTTTTTAAGAAGTCTGGACTTTTGGCAATGACACCAATGGACCATTCTCAAGGTTCTAATTATGGCTTGTGACATAACATAGTATGTTTCAACAAGCTTGGGAAAGCCCTAGTGGTATCTAATGTAAACACATATTTTGAATAAATAATTTTGTTTTTCTACCAGTGGCAGAACTAGTGAACACATTATAAATATACCTGAGTCACAGAACATTCAAGAAACAAAACAACCAATACTGTTTAGCTACCAAGCTACCACAATTTTAATTTAAGTGACTGCTCTCTGACAGACATTTCACTTTATATTTTTGTATTTTTTTCTTTCTAAAGGCAGTTTTACTTTCCCTAAATCGGTGAATTTTCCTTTTTTTAGAGAAGCACTTGAGGCCTACACACATTAATTTGTTTAAAATTTTTAAGCACCAAAAACTAGAACCTTCAAGTTCTAAGTGAATGCAGCTCTTTCTAACAGATTAGGGTTTCTCCACTGAGTATTGTTGATATTGGTATTGGATAACTATTTGTTGCATATATTGTTTTCTGTTTTTTAGGATGTTCAGTGGCACCTCTGGCCCATATCTACAAAGAATGTGCAATAATCTAATGCCTATAAAATTATTATGATCCAAAATATTTTCCATCATTGCCCAATGTCTTCTGTAGCTTAATCACCTTGGTGGAAACCACTGCACCCCATTATTGTTCCCCAGTGTCTTCTCTATATGCAAAAATACTTCATGATAATCTATAGTGAAAAGAGTGCTCTATAAGTAAACATGGAAAAAATGTAGGACAGGTTAGGAAAGGCTTAAATAAACAACTGGTATTTAAACAGGAGCCGCAGGGTTAAGCAGGATCCACAGAAAAAGAAGAACGATTTTAATGGAAGTTAAAAGCAGAAATGAAAATACAACCCAAGTCTCAAGCAATGAGAATAGAACTGTTTTATTTATAGAAAAAGAACAACAGCGAGCAGCCATTGAGGACTTGGTCAGAGATTTTGAGAGTGAGAAGAGGAAGCTAGTAGATAGGACATGTTTTCTACACTTGGATGTGTACAGATGGGTGTTGAAGAATGCTCTGCCTCACACTTCCCGTTTGCCAAGTGGCTAACAACACTTGTAAGCCTAGTTAGTTCCTAGAGAATTAGTTTAGAGATGACTCATGAAGGAGGAGACATCTACCATACCTCTTTTTTTTTAATAGAGTGTTCCATTTCACTAGTAGATCGTCAGAAATTACAATTGCAAAGTACTGTCTAGCAAAGTTTTAGACTGCTTGAATGTTCCATGACTCAGGGGTATCTTATGATTTTTTGAGTGTATATACTGTTAAAGTTCAACTCTAGAATCTCTCACTGACTAACTTTTTAAAAAATCTTCTTTACTCTGAAGTGTAGATTATGTTTCCTGACTGAGAGCCGTATTTTTTTTTCTGTTAAGCAAAAGTTAATGTCAAATGCCTACAAAGAACACTGAAGTCATGAGTTACTGAGTCAAAATAAAATGATTCCTAGTGCTCAATAACCGATGAATCAAGAAAAAGCAAACACAGTGCCACTATAAATTATTTTATTTCTATACTAACTTGAATCCCAGCTCATAATTCCCTTTCCACCCATTCTAATCTTTCTCCATATGTGACATTAAAATTGTTTTAAGGATCAACAGTCTATGTATAAGCTTTATTTTAGTTAATGTATTGCTATTTCATCATGGAAGTTTATATTGTATAACTTGGTGAGTATCTTACTTTGAGTAAAGACTTAAAATGTATCAGGTATTACATTATACTTCCCAAACATACTAAGCCAGAAATCTTCCAGTCATCATTAAAATATGATAATATTATTGTTATCACACTGTTATAATCAAATGTAACTATTTAGAATGTTTAGTTCCCCAAGTTCTATTTACTCATAAATGTTCTTTTGACTGCTTCGTCATACTTATAACTACTTCACAATGTTGCCACATCTTAGCAATTTATGGTTGACACGATAGAAATGTATATGTATATATAGGGAGAAAGGTATAGATGCATATATGTACATGTGTAGAAGGATATAAATATATATGTATATGTATGTATGTATGTATGTATAATAATAAAATTTACTCCATGCAGTCTTTCCTCTTGAGCACTGAACAGACAATATGTTAGCTTCTTAAAAACCTGTCTGTGGTACATCCCTCTTTCTCATGGTATCAGTTCCATATGAGAATTCCTTCCAGTCCTTGCAGACTCTTTTCTGTGCACAATGTAGATTTCTGTCTTTATATGTTCACTTTCTTCTTTGGTCACAGATATTAGACTGTGCGATTCTAGTCAGGACCAGAAGCAGCAGGCACGGTAGTTTACGTGATGAAATAGCAATAAATGAACTAAAATAAAGCTCATATGTGGACTGTTAATCCTTAAAACAAGTTTAATGTCACATATAGAGAAAGATTAGTGAGAAGAATTGGTGGAAAGGGAATTAAGAGCTGGGATTAAAGTTAGAATCGAAATAACGTAATTTACGGTGCCATTATGTTTGCTTTTTCTTTATCGGTTATTGAGCATTAGAAATCATTTTAATTTTGACTCAGAGAACGTGGTTGAAAATATTCAGGTTGCCCTAGCAATCTCTGCTGTGATCAGGAGATAGCCCATTGATCTTTATTTTTCATATCATTCATTACTCGGAGCCTGAAGACAGACTCTTGTCTTCTGCCACCCTCATAGACATGCCACTAACCCCTCTTTCTTTGGAAGATAAGGATAATCATATTTACACAGTGAGAGATTTCAAGCACTAAACATCTAGAAGATTCAGTAATTCCTTTAAGATATCCTCCTATAGTCTCAATATTTTTTAAACAACCTCAGGAAAAATTTTTCTAAATATAATTTCATGTAATTTTCCTTTGAAATTTAACAATGTTAGGATATTTTTTTCTATCCTCCTGCTATTAGCATACTGGAAGTCTTTGAATGTCCCTCTTTGCTTTAAAACTTAAATGTATTTTGCTAAGGCTACAGGAGTTATCTACTACTGAAGCTTTACTTTTACACCTAAGTTGGAGAAGCTTGTCAATTGCAAAGAAAATTGAAAATCCTTTACTCAAAGAACAGTTTTGATTCAAAATTCATTTGAGGTAAATGTTCAAACAGCAATGCTATCATGGGGCATGGGAGGGGCTGGTATTCTGTATTTCTTTTTAAATCATTTTATGTATGTATCGACAAAATTACGAGGTTAGGCATCAACATGTTCTGACCTGCAGACCAAATTTAACAGATTTTCTGTTTTTGATAATGAAACTTCCTTAGAATTCATACAGTTTCAGGCACGTCTGTATTGTGTACAGCTTTTTCTGGGCCATGAATGACATTGCTCCATGATCTCCTGGCTTTTAGAGTCTGGGTTGGGAAGTCTGCAGTTATCTTGATAGGCTTGCCATTATAGGTCACCTTCTGCTTTTCTCTTACCCCTTTCAGTATTCTCTCTTTGTGTTGGGTTTCTAGTACTTTAATTATGATGCGTCATGGTGCAAAGCTAGGGCAGAAATGCCTGTTTCTGTCAATAAAAATTTAAGAGTATCGCTGCTTAGGGAACATCACAGTGAGAATCTTAATTCAGCACCTCATTCAACTTTGCTAGATCACTGAAAGAAGGTATTATTTTATTCCTATTAATAGATTAAAAACCTGAAGCTCACAACACTTGAGACCATTTAACTAGTAAATGTCAGAATCTGTGTAAATACCCGGCAAGGCAAGATCTCAACATCTTTGTTCTTCATAGTTTTAGTATTAAACACTACCATCTACAATGAAATATTTGACACATTATTTTGAGAAATGCATATATATATATATATATATATATATATATATATATAACTAAATACATTAATGGTTCAAATAGAAATGAATTTAAGTTTCATTTATGCCAATATTTACACTATCCAAGACTTATTAGAGAAAAATAGTAAAAGGAAAGCAATTGTGTGTGTTTGTGTGTATGTGTGTGTGTTAAATGAAGTATGTGTATTTATACATTACTGGATTGCATTTTGAAGAACTTTACCTCTCATTTTGAAAAATACAGAAATTTAAATAATTTATATTATAAAATGGATTTTCTAGAAAATTAAAATAATTTTTCTTAGATAATATACTGGCATTTATATTATACATGACAATATTTATCATTCTGTTTGATATTAAAATTGATCTTAATTAAAATATAAATGTTCTTATATACAACAATATACATCTAGAATTTAGAGAAGTGTTAGAGTTGTTAGTATTAAGTTTTGTATGCCAACTTATTTCTGTAAAAAATACTCTACTTCTATTACATATGAATTTGGCAGGTTTAATATGAAGGATTACTATACAATAATTCATTAAAACAGTATTGTTTGACAGCAATATCCACTGCTGTTGCAATTTCAAACAATCCAGAGAAGCTTAGCATATAATCAAAGAATAAGAATGTCTAAAACCAAAAAAAAAAAAAAAAAAAAAAATCATTCTCCAAACTCTTCCTTACCAGAGACAGACTTAATCTAGGCCTGGATTCATATAGGAGGTTCTGAAACATTCTGTGTCATCATGTAACTAAGGAAGAGAAGCTTATTTGACCATGACACATTTCTATTTTTTTCTTTTTCTTATAATCGTGGTGACTTGCCTTTCACAAGGGCATCCCTGATAAATAGAGAGAATGGATTGCAGGACTACTACCTAATTGTTGACTACATAACTTTAATTACAAGACCTTCCTCTGTAGTGTAACCAAGGGTGAGTTGTAAACTAATGAGGAACGTTGGAGTGAAGGTATATAGTCCTAGGAGATTCCTTCTTTCTCTCTTTCTTTCTTTCTTTCCTTCCTTCCTTCCTTCCTTCCTTCTTCCTTTTTTATGGCCTGTTTTGCTTTCTGCTAGTACTGTTGGATTGTTAAACCTATGCCATTGAAAGAACATGTCAGGAAAAAAATAGAATAATTTTATTATGAAGAAGAAAGCAAATGTAGCAATATAATGACAGTAATGGATATCTAAATGGTAATGCTTGGCTCTTGAACTAGATGCCCGAAGTTGTGGTTTCTTCGTATCTGTACAGCTATCCACCAATTTTGCCTTTTTATCTTTCAATTTTATAAACCACTTTTGAAATGGATTATTGTGGCTTACAAAGGATCTTAAGGAATCAAAATATATACAAGGAAATCTCGAATTGAGTCACACTGCTTTATTTTCGCAATGAGTGAAATGCCATTGTGATATTTTGACAACGTAATCATTTCCTTTTTGCATTAACATAAAATAGAATTAGGAAAGGCTGGTCTCTGAAATTCATTCAGTCACTTGGAATGAAAATAAGAATACATGTATTTTGTGGTTGCAGTCGACGGTGTTAGGTAGAAAATTGAGATCAGAACTTTGTTGACAACATAAATGAGAATAAAAGGAAAAAAGTTAACTAATGAAAGTAGCCATTACATATAGCATATTTTCTTCATATGTATGTGTATATAGTAAAACATGTACGCACATACATATGCATATAAAATAACAGTCATATGATAAATGCAAAATTATTCACATGCTCAAGAAATGGCCTTACATCATTAAAATTATGTGCACAGTTTTTCATTGCAGCTTCTCAGTTTGTTTTTCCCTAGCATAGGACAAAAATGCTCATTAAAAGATCTCTTTTTTACACATTCAACAAAATATAAACACTAATATTTTAAATGTCACAATTTTGGTTGCAATCAACAGTATTGCATACAGCATTATTAATTGGATCCATTTCATCTCCCTGTGTAGATAGTCGGGGAGTCATTTGAACCATCTGGGCACATTGTAAGTCACCAAGATGAGGGAATCGAACATTCAAATAACCAAGTGAGACCGTTTCTTAATAACAAATCTCTAAAAAATGAAAATTAGCTGGAATGGAGTTCAGTCTGAAGGTGCTACTCTTGACCTCCAATTCCACAAAAAAAAAAAAAGAAAAATTAGAAACGAAAAGAAAGGAAGGAAGAACATGACTTAAACCCGGAACGACACCTTTACATTAGCCAATCAGGCTATCTTGAAAATCCTTCCAGACCCCAAACAAATGCTGCCCCTCAATGAAAATTTCCTTCACTTTCTTCTCCAGATGTTTTGTACATTCAGGTCAAAGGTAAACAGCTTCTTCATGTCACTCTCATGCCTTCCTGCATGCTACTACCAGGACTTGTGTGGTCTATGTGCTGTAATTGTTGACATGCCTGAGACTGTCCTAACCTGAACACTTTCAGGCTAGAAGGTGCATTGCACATGTGCATTTTAGAGCCTCAATGCACGTACAGTCCAGGAAGCTTTCACCTTGCCTCTTAGCAGTGTTAGGGTTACTGTAGATTTTACCTCTTCAATATCTGGGGTTCTATTTTGTTTCTTTTAAATTGCTGGGCACACCCTGTGGAGTGTATGCTGGATTTTTTTCAATGTGATCATACCAGCACTCCTCATTAAAATAATTCCTATCCCAGCATACCTTACACATTGCCTAAATATCTACTGGATAAAAAAAAATCAGAATTTTGATAGGAAGCCATAAGGCACAGAAGATAGATGTGTGATTATTATGTGAACAATTATTTTGGTAACTTGGGCTGAATGTTAGGTATACATTACAAGGAACCATGGGCTCTCCTCTGATGAGCAGGTGGCTGTCCTATAGATAGTTCTATCATGAGTCTAGACATCTAAAATGTGCTAACATTGGGACACAGCATGGCTGAGGATAATGTCCAGCAGCCGCCTTAGCTGGGATTTGAGAAATCTTAGCCATTCTTTTATTTTACAGGTGAGAAAATAGCAAGAAAGTTCAGAGGCAAAGAGAAACTCCCTATCCACCCTCTGAATTTTCATTGGAATAAACTGACACCCACAAATGAAATAGGAGAAAAGTCAAACAGATTTATTCATGTACAGAAGAGGAGTAATCACAGAATAGGGACAAATCATCCTTGGAGTAGCTTTAAGCAGATAAAGAAATGTTACAGAAAGCCTCTCTCTGCTCTGGAAAGTTAATAAACAAGAGAAGGTCACAAAGACCTTGATGTTGGGGTGGATCTTAAGTTTTCGCAGCAGGTGGAAGCCTCCAAACTTTGGAGTATCATTTTCTGAGCCCCAACAGAAACCCCACAGGTAGGAGATCAAGGTTCCTATGGGGCTGTTGGACTACTCACCCTAACACTGCGTCACTCAGCCCTTAGGGATCCAGCATTAAGGACTCTGTACCCAGAGAGACCTGTACCTTTCCGAGACATCAGGGCTGCGCTATAGAAGCCATTCGTCAGCATGTTCCAATTTATGTGCCTCTAGTGCAGCCCGAAATCCCTAAATAGGAATAAATCACCCGCTGGGTTCTGTGACGAGTCTTGTGTAAGCCCCCCTACGACAGCACTTGTAAACCATAGATCATAGCTCACTGCACTCTCCCCCAGGGATTCACGTTTCCCTCATGAATGTATAATGTCTCTGGGAAGTTATGGCTTTCGTAACTGTCATTGTAAAGCTCTCATCTTTACACTCTCAAACTGTGGCCTGCAAACGACCTAATGCATCTGTTGTGACCAAGGAAGAGGAAAGGGCGGGACAAGGCGAGAGAAAGGGGAGAGGGGAGGAAGGAAGATGACATTTGTTCCTCCATTACTGAAATTTCCCCTTTTCAACTGCGCTGTTGTAGAAATGCCAACTCCACGAGCAAGCTTCGGGATTCTCCACAGAAAACCCAGCGAACTCTGTTAGCAGCTGCAGCCGGCGGTGGCGGGGTGGCTGTGACTGCCAGCGCAGAGGGTTTATGTGGCTGGGATTTCGCAGAGCTATTTTTCAGTTAGACCTAATAGCAACAACCTTCACCTACACCTTGAGCTCACTTGGACTTTAAATTTAACTTAATCTTGGGTTATATCAAGCAGGCTGTGGAGTTAATGGATAAAAACTATTTGCTGAAATTATAACTTTTATTATCAAAAGTAAGGGGTCGCCTAGGGCTTAGCACAGCACGTAATAAGAAGTGCAATGTCCTGTCTCTCAACACGTGTAGTTGGATCAAGGCAGATGTCATCTGTGAACCTGCAAACCACCGAGCACCTGACTTCCTGTGCGTATTTTCACTCACTGAGGCTGGTCTCTTTCCTCTCCACCTTTTTTGCTATTCTTTAAAAAAATAACCTCTTTCATTTTCTCCCCTCATTCTTTCCATCTTTTCTTGACTTTTTAATTTATTTCCTCTGTTTTCTTCTTTTTATTAATTCACACTGGACTTCTGTCTTTGTTTCCATCTTCTTGCTATCGTCGTAAGTTCTATGGCAGACAACTTACGGAATATCAGCACCAAGAGAAGATAGACCTGTGTCTAATTAGAAGAAAAATGGACGCAAGTTGTGAATGCCATCCATCCTAGTTGCTGTGGCTACAAAGAAGTGAGGGACCCCACATCTCCTCTCCCCTTTCTTCCTACAGGGCCAAGTTACAACCTTTTGTTCTTGTTCTTCTTCTTTTTTTTCCTTTTACCTATAGAGGAGAGCAAGTATTTCTTCAAATAAGAAAAATTGTACCATGACTAAGGAGCATTGTACCTAGCATATTTTATACATAGCCAAATAGTTCTTCATTGCTACTGATATGTTACTAATTACACTGGAAAAGAAAAAAATAACTCTACACCCACATAAGTGGTGTGTAATATTGGGATACTGTGGGAGCCAAGAGTCCTGAAATTAAATATAAATGCAATAATATCACATGCTCTGGTTTCTCCATCTTTTTATAGAAATTTTTTCTATGATCTTACATTTTTGCATAGTGTGATTAGGCCAAAAAGTTATGTGAATTGATATAATGTTATAACCTTTAGATTCATAATGTACATAAACAGCTTAATATAAAAGTATTTTAATTGCTATCCTTAGGTCCTCATGGCGACTTCTCTGCACTTAATTCAGAAAGAAATTATTTTTTTCTGTCCTTTTCCACCTTCATCATAGAAGAAAGAACTGTTGATTAAGAAAGCATTGTCGGCAAATTTCTTTTTGCCTAGAATATGAAGAGCGATGGAGCCAGCTCCAGACTAGGCTTAGGGAATCTTTTGGACTCTGAATTTAAAACTAGCAAAAGAGGAAATTGGTAGGAAGTAAGCAGAATCAGGGTATACTTTTTGTCAGCTGAGAGTCTCCAAAAAGCATGACAGTTTGGTCAACAGAGAAAAGGAAACTAATGTTGTAGAGCCTAAGACACCAACTTCCGAACCTTCATCCATCTACTACAAATAAAGTTAGATTCTCTAGATCGTAATAGAGAAGAGGTAAAGTATTGTGTATCGACACATACACAAGGATGGAGAGTAGGAAATACTGTTTTTCCTCATGAGTGTTAAACACCTGGCTGAGTCCTCAGTGACAAAAGTCCAAGTAATGAAACAGAAGCATATACATTTATCTACTGTTAGTTTAGTAACATATAATAGACTGTGTAAGAAAATAAAAATCCAACAAAATAGGCAGTCTTATCTATTTTTCTGCTTGGATTTGATGAACAGTGACCAATAGAGGAGAAATCTTTTTTGAAGAGCATGAGGATATCATTGCACAGTGACAACAAGGATACTTGACAGAGATTGATTGCTAGGATATTTCTGTGTATTTGTTTCTTTTCTTCTTTCTTTTTCTTTTTCTTGCTTTTTTTTTGTTTTTTGTTATAAGGACAGTACATGTCACATCAGGCTCTTACGAGTAACTTCAGAAGAGAGAGGGCACAGGGAGTATCATCCTGGTCTAGCTGTCTGCCTAAGAGCTGAGGTTTCCTGTATTGGAACCGTATGTTTGCGCCTCCTCAGAATGGTTTAAAATTGACTCATCATTGTTCCATAACTAGAGTCAACACTAGACAAAGCTAATATGTTATCTAGGGGGAGAAAAAGCTTTCACTCAATTTTTATCAATATGGAGAGTAAAAAGCTGAAACTTCAGAAATGTTTGATATTTTAAAAGTCATCTAATGAAAGAAATCAGAACGTTAAATTGTACAAACTCAGTATTTGGAAGGATTCTCAGGAGGAAGGCGAGATTCCCTTAGCAAGTGGCTCACTAGCAATCACAGTTCTTTGGGATGCTTGATGCTTCTCTCATGCTACCTTCTCTTTCTGTCTTACTCATTTAGTTTGCATGACAGGATATCCATATGATATAATTTTCTTTTTTAAAATATGTTGAGGAATAACTTGATGATACAAAAATGACTTATCACTGTTTGCATCTTTAACTTAATAGATTTAAAACTCAATTCATGTCTGCGATGAACTGTATCTCTAGTGCACAAGCAGCTTGTTTTGGCCAGAAGATTAAGAATTATCCTCAAAATCTTTTGTTTGATATTTTGAGTTGTCTAGAAGCATTGACCAAAATGGGAATTTTGGTACATGAGGGATTCTGGGGATGATAGGATGGTCCTTTAGAGATTGTCAGTCGTTGGCCAGAGGTGTAGGGGTATCAGTCCAAAGAATGAAGAGCCATTTCTCAAGATGTCTCTCCCATTTCCTTGGAGAAGAGATATGTGGTGAAAATAGCAGCCAAGTTTCACAGTATCTAGTCCAATAATGTGGGAAGAGTGAATATTCTTCTATCAATTCCGTTTATTTTATCAGCAATATTTATTGGTTCAAATTCTTAAATAAATACTGTTGGTATCTTGACCATCTGACAATCACCTGGGTTCAAGGCAGTATTATGGCTCAGAACAAATGAAATTTTATCTTTATTGTTTTGTACATGTCCAATTATATGCAGATCTAATTTATCATTCAAAAGCACGTATTGGTATCTTGAAAAATAAAATAAAACAAGAGCATCCCACAACCTTCGTTAGGAATCTTGGAATTAACTCCCATATCTTTAAGATGGCCAGTAAAATACAATATGATCTAGTTCATGTGACTCCCTTCAGTAACTTCTCTAAATCTACACCTTATAGTTCACTCTACGGACAAGAGAATGGTACCTGCCGTTGCCTGAGAATAGAAGGTTGCTTCTTGCCTTGAGGCTGTTAGTACACACTATTGTCTCCACATGAGGCAGACAAAACTTCATCTTCTGGTTTTCTTTACTTCCTGGATTAAGTATGAGCCTTCTTTTCTCTCCCCTTGATGTGTAGATCACTTTACTTTTGCAACGTTTTAATCAGAAATATAAATGTGTGTGTGTTTACGAGCTTAACTTTTTCAATATCTGTGTCTTCCTATGACTTATTAAGGCTATTGAGTCTCAAGTAGGTAGAAACTTTATCTGGTTCATGGTTTGATTCTATTTTGTCTGCCTTCTCAAAAACCTAGCAAAAGCTAAACTTTCAATAAGTATTTCATGAAGGGAAAGAAGTCAAATTCATGTGAGTTGAGGGGGCCCAAAACTCTGAAGTCCATAAAATCTCCATTTTTTAATGTTTATTACAGCAAACTTGGAATGGGCTACGTATCTGTTGTCTTTTCTTTAAAAACATTAAAAAATTATAAAGACACATCTGCTAATTCTGAAAAGACTTGATATTTATTGCATGGTTACTATTTTAATTGTAGCTTTCTAAGCACTTTGGACTAGCTCCTTTGATCCTAAAATAAAAACGATTATTTTTCAAAATTTATGATTGAAAAAATGGTATCCACTAAAGTTGAATAACTCACCCGAGACTACATGTTTAACAATGGAGAAGTCAATGTTCAAATTCTGTTCTGACTCACAGTATCTCCACAGTGCAAGTTCAAGAACATAAGTTTTATCATCAGAAACATGCAGTCTGATTAGTTGCTGTGATCTAATGCAGACTCCTGAAAAAGATTAGATCTTAATGATAGCTTTCAGAATTCCTGACATTTCCAGCTCTACTCCTCAGCCATCATATCAAAAGCCACATCACATGTGATCCCAAGATGGCAAAGGACAATAAAATAATGGACCTTTTTCTTGCTCTGAGAGATACTGTATCTCTTTCTCCCATTGAAAAATTCTAGGAAAAATGTTCTGCAGTTTCCTGTGGAGTAGCCTTGTTGAGGAAGCAATCCCAGTGTGCAGAAGCTTGTCGTGAATTGACTGCAGAGTTCTGAGTCTCTGCTCACTGAGGAGGAGGCGTAGACGAACTGAGGTTGATGGTTCATTGTCAGAGTTCCCCTCATAAGCCAGTGCGAACCTTGCTTGACATGGTAGAGAGAAAGTGAAATCACCAAAGCAAAGCTAAATACAATTGAGAGACGATGAATATTTTATGGACACCAAATTAATTTTAACTAAGTTTTATTATTACTACTACTGCAATATTTTGTTGCTGATGCAAATGCCCATGTGGCAGCGAGGTGTTGCTGACATTTCTGTCTCACACTACATCTTATATGTAACAAACCATGACAGCAAGAAGAAAGGAAAATTTTGTAGTCAGGACATATTAATCTTCAGTCTTGAAAGTATTCTAGATTCACATATCAAAATGAGATGAATTGTAAAAATATTTTATAGACTGTGGATAATTTCACTTCTTTAATTTTGGCACCTGTTTGATGATCGGTTATAATATTGAAACAAAGGAGAGGTAAGGCTTTCTGAGAGGAGCAGCTTACTCCCGAAGTGATATAAAACCTTTATTTATTATCATTCCCTACAGAATTAATATAACCGCACTTCACTCTGCATTAGATCGGATTCAGAAATGTTCCAACACTTTGGCAGGTATCTTTGAATAAATCATTAAATTTGCCCTATCATTTAGTGAAATCAGAATCTCTCTTAATTTAACCCCAATAGGAAATCACGTCTTTGATTCCTGAGAATTAATTAATTCACAAAGAGATTTGAAGAGCCAGATGCATAGTGCTTATAAGTATTTCACTTAAAGAGGCATATTTGCATCAAATAAGATTAAAGACAGAGCATCATAATACAACTTAGAGGAATGCTTATGTATGGAAAGTGTAGTTACCCTCACCTACCCACTTTCCTCAGATAAATACACTGCTCTATTTGACAAGTTTTTCATAAAATTAAAAATGATGTCTTTGGAAACAAAGATCCTGGGTTAAAAAAACATGAACCCTAAAATTTCTGCCTATGTTCCTTGACTTGACATTGGTAACCCTTGAAAACCAATCTCTTCACATATAACAGGAAGAAAAAAAATGAAAATCCTACACTCCCACAACACAAAATTTGCATGCCTTAAATTTCAGTTTGAGTTCACATACTTTAATCTCTCAAAGATAATGAAGAAAATAAGCCCTGTTTAATTTTAAAAAGATATAAAAATTCAATTTCTTTTCCTGTTTTTATAATCTATTAAGTCAAATGCTCATACAGACCTTTTTTAGACCTCTTAGAAATAATACCCTGTCACCTTTTTAATTAGAACAATTCTAAATTTATTCATTGTTTCAAAACTCTTCTTAAAAATAAAAAGCGTGACTTCTGTCTTACTAAAGCTACATTCAAACAACAAAATTTGGCATGGTTAAAAATATCTTTCTAATGAATATAAGACATGAGGATATTTACTCCCAGTTCAGTCTTATTTTACAAGTAGTCTTAGCAATTAAAGTATTTTCCCTTTCTTCAATCAGCCAACACTTATTTAAAACTTACTGCATGCTGGAATCAGGGCATGACCTGGGGTAGTTGAAACACTTCAATTTAAAATTGTAATTTTCCTACGAGGGAGGCCCCTCCATATTCTGTAACTAACAATTACCATTCAGTTATATAAGGAGGATTAAACCAGGAAATACCCTTGCTCATAGATGTAAGATTTTCTATTAAAGGCAAGCTGAAAAATCGATTTCCATTGCACACACACACAACACAATAAAACATTTTACCAATATAATCTACCCCCTGTTTCTCAAGGCTTGTAACTTCAATATGCAGCAGAAAATCTGTGCAGGCATGCCAGAGAGAAACGTTTTTCTATACTTTTATGAAAGGATCTCAAGACAGATAAAAAATGCATTCATTTCTACTAACCAGCAGATGGTGCTTTTAGTAATAAAGTTATAAGCATTGACTTGATCATCATTTTAGTAAAGTGTTTTCAGTAAGACTAACCACAAAAGCGAGACAATGTGGTGTTTTACTATGACATGAAACAGTCTACAATTTTCGTTATTAAAATATATTGTTACAAAGCTCAGTAAAGCTTTTCTAGTATGACTGTCAGGTATCTGTCAAAGAAGGGAAAAATCAATTATCCAAGATAATAAAATTAGCATAAATCATGTGACCTAATAATTTATTTAAATATTATAATATTGTAACAATTTATTTAAATATTGTATCCTTATGAAGTGGTAGTGATTTAACTGCCAGTGTAAGTCCCATATTATATGTAAATTTATATCTTTTTTAATTGCCAATATCACTGCAGTTATATTTAAATTCACACCATCTTGGTTGCTTTGATAATATATTCTCTTTGTGCATGTAATATTTTTAAACTTTAGAAATTGAACACTAAATAGCTTGAAGAGGTAAAATTACTATCAAGGTACGATTCCTGATATCTTATGATGATGATATTGACGTTTGCTGTTAGCTTTTTTTTTTTTTTTTTCGGTGTCTTTCTCTGATTCTGGCCTCCTTGCTTGAACCAAATTAATTGTATATTGTTCTTCTAGTCAACTAATTTAATCTTTTCAGACAGGAGTTGACTTAAAATAAATAATTAATAGGAGACAATGTTCTAATAATCAGAATTTCAAACATGGTCAAAGTAATCAAAGAAAAAACCATATTAGAGAATTTTGGAAGAATTATACATATAATATTTGAGCCCATTGTATTGGAATAAAAAGTTCTAATATGTAAGAAAAGTTCTCGTCCCCCTCCAAGGCTAATATGTATGAGGTTGATTTTGTTTGGAGGATATTAAGGATGTTATAGTGAGACAAGTGTATGCTTGTATCTACTAACTGGAATATGAAAAAACATGACAGCTTTTTTTATTATTCTGGTTTACGCTCTTTAGCTACTTGCAAAAATGCCATTAAGCTGTTTCAGATGGTTATTTTGTACTCAGTATTTTTACTTGAGTGTGAAGAAACTTGGCATATATGATATTAATAAGGAAAGGGGGAACCCAGAGTAGTATTTTAAAGAACTCAGAAAGTAGCATGTCAGGACACAGAGAGTAGATAGGAAGCCGGAAACAATATATCACAAGTAGAAGATTTTGTAATTACCTTTTCCTTTGCACGCATTATTCAAAGTTAATGAAGAGAGAATTTGCTTTCTTTGTAAGCAATGCTCAGAAGAATGCTCTGTAATGATTTTCATAAAAATCATCCAACTATACAAGCTTTGATTTTGAGTCCTGAACTTGGAAGCAAATATTAATTTTCACCTTTGGGATTGAAAGGCACATCTTCCATAGACAACAAACAAGGATTACAGTGACCAATATTTTTATGACACTTATTTCAATATCTATGTGTTTTATTTTTTAAATGTTCTGAAATTGCTAAGTCCGTGTTTGAGGACTTTCATAAGTCTGTCCACCAGAACACTGACATACTCTACGATTCCAGATTTACTTACACCCAATGACATTAGAAAAGAATAAGCTGAAACCATTGAAAAAGTTCTTTATTTTCTAAATTTCTCATTATCTCTTCACCACAAGCCACCTGAGCTTTAAGAGTCACAGTGACAGAAGATTCAATAGATTCAAGACATAAATAGATTTTAGCTAAATTACTTATCTTTCATTGGGACTTAAGGCTGAACCTACAGCAATACAGGTTTTTTCCAAAGACCATCACTATAATTGATTCAAGCCTGTGAGACACTTGGTTACAGATATTTTCTCCAACTACAGAGGGAAATTCTTTTGTCCAGTAATCCTTGCCTATCTCATCTCCCAGTTTCTTGTCAATTAAAAAACATGACCCATATGTACATCAATGGAATGGAATCAGCTTTTCTAGCTGGTCTGACGTGACTGCCAAATAAAGAGTAATAGTAAAATTTTGACCATTAACATTTAATTTACCTTAATGAACTTTCATTGTGTTTCATTTGAATCGTTAGAAATGTTTTTGAAAATAGGGCCTTTTCCCCTACTCACTAAGCCAAATGGGAGCTCTCAAATTTAATATAAGATCCTCATCTTTAATACATATGAGTGCAGTTCCTGGAATTCCCATACATAATACCAAAACATCAATCACATTAATTTATTCAAAGTTTTAAATTTACTTGTCTTCTGATAAACGGAACTGTATTTGACTTAATAGGTTTCTCTCCAATTCCAAAGTCCCAAATGTCAAAAGAAAGAGAGATTTCATTCTTAAAGACACTTTAATCTGACTATTTCATTTTGTGTATTTGGCTAATTTTTCAGGTTAATAGTCAGATATTACTGTAACTTGATGCTAGAAATGCAGAGCTAATTTCCACAAACAATCTGATTTTTTCTAATGAAAATTTCTGATCCGGCATCATAGACAAATGGGTATTTTGGGATAGTCGCTTAGCACCATTTATCTGTAGTATGTAACAGACTAACAAAAAAAGGGTGTAGTAATTTAGAAAAATATCACATAAACCCATAACAGTATGTACTGGGAATGGCTTAACATCACTTCTGTGTTTTGCTTCCTTACCAAAATCTTATAACTTCAACCCAATCATGAGAAAATACAAATAAACACAAAGTAAGGGGTATCTTTATAAAATACTGGGGTCATTTTCATCAAAAATGCCAAAGTCATCACTTAAGAAAAAACTCTAAGGAATTGTTACAGAGGAAAGAAAATGTTACAACCCAGTGCAACATGAGATACCAGATCGCTTCTGAATGAAAATCTGTTACTGGCAAAGTTGAAAAATTTAAACAATAACTTGATAAAATATTATATTATTTTCTCCCGTTTGATGTCATTGTATTTTTAGAAGCTCCTAATATTAGATGATGATGGATGGAAACATAAAGGAATTCCATTGCCTTTGCAGCTTTCCTGTAACTGTAATATTTAAAATAAAGTTTTTAAAAGTGTAAATAAGTCTTTATAACATCCATAACCCTCAGAATTCTATAGATGCCCATTATAATGACCTTAGAGTTCAAGCATTTACTTTCCCAAATGTTCATATTGGTCTAGCATCATATAGGAGTCTATTTGTGCAAAGAAAATCGTCACCTTTTTAAAGAAGTTGCCCACACTGAAGTTATGATTACCACCTTTATAGGAAAAAGAAAACAATAAATTCCAAACAAATGCCTCCACGTTACCTCTTTCTTTATCCAAGTTAAATAAACTGAATAATTTCAAGCCAGAAGTATATTAATATAGGAGATTGTTAGTCTTACTCTTTGTCCCTTGAAAAGGATAGTTCTATGTTCCAGGTATCATTTCAATTTCTAAGTGTAAGATAACGTGACCAGCAGGAAGCCTCTGAAAGCTCTGGGTCTGTGTTCACCCTCTCAGAGTGAGCTTGCATCCACTTATGTTTAGTTTGAGCTTCCTGACTTTTTCTTTGAACGTTCAGCCTAACAATTTAAAACTCTAGCATTTATACCAGCAGATATATCGTGTAAGTATCCATTAATTAAAAAAATAAAAATTTAATGAAAGACCACTTACAAAGACTAAATTTTAAAAGATTCTTATAACTTCTAGGCAAATAAAAATCTTCCATATCAGTCTTTGTTAAAATCACCAATTTATATGGAATCCATATTTTTGATACTTTTAGATATTTGGGGCTTTGTCTTAATCTGGTGGCTTTATGCAGCCAGTGGCAAGTTTTATCATTATGGATGAAATAATAAATCTATAAGTTGCAGATATTTATTGTGAGTCAAACAAGTTGCCTTACAGTCTTTCTCAACCCTGATGTCAGCACTGCTGTCATCATGTTGGCCACATATTTTGAATGGGAACATCACATAGCTTATTCTAACTTTAGTAATAATATTTCACACTTTTGTGGAGAAATGAAAAAGAAAAAAATCCCTTTAGGGTATGAGATTGTCTTAAAATCATAAAGCATGATAAGAAGTAGTATACTTATTGAGAGAAAATGTAATTTGTTGCAACCCTATATAAAAGACTTAACAGTTCACGGGAATAATGTTAATGTTAAAAAATATGAGATTTTTAAAGATGAAAGAGCAATCTATAAAATTATTCATTTTTATCTCCTATTAGTAAAATAATAACCCCAAAGAAAGCCTTGTTTTTTAAAAATAAAAGAGAATTACCAAAAATTGATTACATTGATTATTTTCCCATTTTTGTGTTGGTTTAAAATAGAAGAAAATCTGATTATAATTATAGCTAATATTTTCTAGTATACTTTTGGACCTCTCACTATTACTAGTTTTTCTGATAAAGAACATATAAGTAGCAAAATATTGAATGTCTCAATTTTTTAATACTTCACATATTATTATAAAGATTTTTTTAAATTATGGAAGTTTTTTAATGGTATGCCAAATATTTGTATAGTATAATCTCTCATATGCAGTTGTATACGTTTAGCTTAGCTATTTCTTATGATTTTACTTTTTAGATTCATTCTAGTTTTTCATTATTAAAAATAAGATGGGAACTGGGGAAAAGAGCACAGTGGTTAGAACACTTGCCTAGCAAGCACAAAGCCCTGAGTTTGATTCCTTAGTACCATGTAAACTGGGCATGGGGGCCAAGCCTTTAATCCCAGGACTCACTTGGAAGGCTGAGGCAGAAAGATTTCCGTAAGTTTAAGATTAGTGTGGGCTGTATAGTGAATTCAGTACCAACCTGGACTACAGAGTAAGAAAAAAAAAAGAAAAAAGAAAGAAGGAAGGAAGGAAGAAAGAAAGAAAAAAGAAAGGAAGGGAGAAAGGAAGGAAGGAAGGAAGACAGAAAAGAAAAAAGACAACTGTGAGCTAGGTGTGGAACACAAGTCTCAGATACCTGAGAGGCTGAGACAGGATCTCAAGTTCAAGCCCAGCCTGGAAAATCTAGCAACTTAGCAAGACCATGCTTTAGAATAGGAAAAGAACTCTGAGAATGTACCTCAGAGTGAAAGTGTGGGGTCAATCCTCAGTCCTAGATAAATTAATATAAAAATGAGAATGTGAAGAATGCTTACCAATACTGTATTCTTTCTTAACCCTAAATACAAAATTGGTAGATAGACTGAATTTAATATTTTCTTTTTCTGTTAACTTGCTAACAGACTACCTTTGAGAAATATCATACCAATTTACATCTCCACTGCTGGTATAAGAGGACATGTTCGTCAAACACTTGCTGGCTTTGTAGAGTCATATTCCAACATCTGTGGCACCTTTTGATTGCTTCACTGTTTTTCAACTAATATACTTTTTAAAAATTACAGTAGGGACAGATCATGGGTTTTGTGCGTACTCACTCTTTTTTTCAATTGTTTTCTCAATTCCTTGAACTGTGCTTTTAATTCTTAGCTGTTCAGAGCAATTACTGTATATCGTTCTGTGAGGTGTTTTACCTACATTATCTTCTTTGATCTGGACAGCCACTCTACTGAGAAGTTGTTGTAAAGACTCATTTACAAATTGGAAATTGAGGTTTAACTATGTAACTTGCCCAAATTGAGCAGCAGGCATTTGAAAGCAGGAACAACTGCATTTTCTATCAAAGAAACAGTCGCACCAGAAAAAAAAAAAAAAAAGAGCATACAGAGTTGATTCATTCCATCAAGATGGAGAGCAGTAGGTGAGGAAGCTCAAACTAGGAGTTCCCTCTCTGTTGTGATGAGAGAAAAGTCTGGAGCCTTTCTCAGAGCTGGTGTTGGAGGTTGTTAAGTCATCAGTATTTCCTAATTAACCTTGACAAAGGAAGAGTAAATTTCAAGGCCAATGATAGTTTAACAGCTTGGCAAAAGACTCTAGCCAGAATAAGTCTCCTATTTCCTCCAAGGAAATCAGGAGGAAAGGCCTAGATTTCTTTGAAGGTTACATTTTAGGAGCATTTCTAGATCTGTGAGAAGGACAGTCCTGCCTTGTAAACCTGGCAAAAGAATTTTAAAGAATTTACATCTCAAAGGACAGAGAAAAAATTTACAATTAAATTGGTCTTATTAATAGTATAGAGAGGGCCTCCAGTCAGAAATAAGCCTATCTGAAGTGTAGTCAAACTTAAAGGACAATTTCTCTGTCTCTCTCTCTCTCTCTCTCTCTCTCTCTCTCTCTCTCTCTCTGCATCTCTCTCTCCAGTGTAAAAATTGTAAGCCAGAATGTGGAATGTGCTTAATTCTGTTGACAGTGTAAATTTTATTTTCTAATTTTTGTTAATATTTGAGCAAAGATCATATTTATAGAAAGAGATGAGATAATTGGAGCACAACAAAATTATATGCACAAAATTGCTTATAATAGTGGGATATGACTGTAAACACATTATAGATCAACTTTTTAAGTATTTCAGCACTTATGGAAGTCAAATTAAAGCCTGGATGTGATATATATTATAAATAAGCTTTGTATAAAACTCAATGAGACTCCAATTCCTCTAATCACCTAAAATCTACAAGCCTTTCAAAAATCATCTCTTTAGCCATGGAGAATATTTTAAATTATGCTACACATAACTTGGCAACAGAAAGGAAGCTTTGGTTCAAAATCTGATGTAACAATTTCCATCAGAACGTTTTTTTTTTTTCATTTTGCCGCACTTATTTGTAATAAAAATAGAAGATAATTTTTTCAAGTCATAAAGTAATAAATACCAGTACATCGGCATTTAATAATGACTTTGAGCAGAACCATGACAGATAGCGCTAGAGAAAAAAAAATTTCATGCAAAAGAAGAATATTAACCTTTTTAAAGTTAAGCTTCGGGGTCCCTATGAACTGTATATGTGAAGAGAGCCAGAGATCAAGAATATTATGTAGATGCCTGTGATAACAAAGGATAATTAAACAGGGTACTATGTGCTAGATCTTCAAAGGAGATAAACAATGCCAGGCAAGGGAACATCAGGTAAGATGCTCCCGGATGTCTAGGTGAAAGAAACAAGTGGGGAGGCTTAGCAAGAAAAGAGTTTTCTGCGAAGCTCTTCTGTCATTTAATAAAACAACCTCCAGAGAGGGTACTTACTCTTAAAAGCTTCATTCGTCCTAATTTCTTGCACACAGTATTGTCATTCTCAAGAATTTTGCATCTTCACGGCTTTGTTTGGCAAAAACTTTGTCCTTGTATCTAACTTGACTTACGTTTTGCAACTATCCTGTTTTCTTCTCAATCTCCCTTAACATTTTAAGACTCACAGAAAAAGTTACACTTAATCTCTTCTTGGCTAGAGTTACTCGAGTTGATATTTATTTTCATTTTTTTCAGATTGGCTCAGGTATATTGAATGATATGTTTATATTAAATTAGGTAAGATTTTAAAGAAAAAAAAAACCTAACTCTCAAATTGAAAATCACAGTGCATGTGTTTTAAAATTCACATAATTATGTAGTTCTGAGCTAATTGAACTACAGGTTATAAAAAAAGAAAAAGAAAAAGAACAACTAATACAAATAATTGAAAAGGATATTTTCTACAAATTTTGATTTGTTTGTGTATGTGATGATGATTGAACAAAGACCCTAGAAAATACTAAATATGGGCTTTCCCCCAGAGCTACAAACTCAGATTTCTAAATTCTACAATTTAAGTTCAAATTCAAAGTGAGCGATTAAATTTGAGCCCACCTACCTAAGATTACCGGGTAATGTTAGCAACATAAAATTGCATTTGCATAATTGTGTTGATATCTTGCTCATGTGGTTGAATGAAATTCAATAGCAGCATTTTTTCACTGATTGAAACAATCAAAGTCCAGAAGAGGTTGAAATGCACCGTGAATAGGCTGGTCATTTATATATCATTAGGACAATTTAAGTGGCACCTCATTAACATTGAGAAAGTGTGTATTTGTGGAGAACTGATATGCTGCAGAGGGTTAGATGAGAGAAACTGATATTTATGACAGAGACACGTGGGCAGTGAAATAATTAATGTCAAATAATTTTTGAAATAATACCGCATGATTCAGTAGTTCAGTGCCCCAGATGGGGTTGTGGAGTGTGGGTGGAGGTCATGAGAACTCATGAAACCTGCAATAAATATTAAGGGACGACACACAAGAAAGTAAACTGTCTGCCTGTCATTTATGTAAAAATACAGAGGGGGAAAAAGAAGTCCTGCACGACTGACATGTGTCCAATTTTGTTCATTTAGAACAGTCAGCATAAGACTAAAGCTTAATTTCTCCCGTCTGTATTTTGCTAGACACTCTTTCAGATTTTATGGTGACTTCATTTTTTCACGAAGCTCCGTGTTTTTAATGGTCTTGTGTTCTTTAGATTTGTTTTAGAAATATATGCCTGATCTTTGCTTTGAGCTTACAACCAAGTTTGTTTCCCCTTTCCGAGTGCTTCTTCATTACCGCTTCCTTTCTTTCTCCAACGGGCTCTAGGATGGAAGCCCATCAGTGGCGTTCCCAGTCGGCCGTCACATCTGCCAGGAATTTTTTTAATCAACACAGACCGCTTGTGATATACGCCATCCACTGGGCCGTGCATTTTCCCCATAACAGTGCATCCGATTATGAAAACAACAATTTGTGAAAGGAGACAAGCAGCAGGCACAGATGCTGTAGTGATGTGCTTGAACATTCCCGTCTCCCAAAGCCAGTAAACCAAGTGCAAGGTCAAGTGTTGTCTGACTCCGAAGATCCGGCTTTGCTCCCACAATGCTCTGCTTTCTTTCACCTTGACACTGAACCCTGTGTGATCCGCCTTTAGCATTTCATCCCCAGCTCCACATTTGGTGATGTATGTATCTGAAGTTAGCACAAAATAGGGCTCTTAATGAATACAGGGGCTGGAGGAGCTCAGCAGTTAAAGCACTTGCATAGTAAGTGCTATGTCAGTCGCTAAGTACCTTAGTTCGATTCCCCAGCACCACATAAACTGGGCGTGGTGGGGCACGCTGGTAATCCCAGCATTCAGGAGGCTGAGGCAGGAGGATTGAAGTGAGTCCAAGGCCAGCCTGGGCTCCATAATGAGTTCAGGACCAGCCTAGGCTAGAAAGCAAGATGCCGTCTCAGTAAATAAATAAATAAATAAATACAAAAAGGCCCTACAAAGGGCGTGGTAAAAGTTCCAGCCTTTAACAGTTCATCAGATATCTAAAGTTCAATCTCGCCTGTTAATCTAGGCAAACATTTTAAAGATGCAGCTGGACATGATGGCACACCCTGTAGTCTTATCACTCAGGAGGCTGAGGCAGAAAAATGCAGCCCAGAGTGAGCAATTCAACAGCACAAGAGTCTGTGCCAATGTATAAGCTAATTATTTAGTTTATTAATTATTAATTAATATATTAATAAGTAAAGGCTGGGGTTGTAGCTTAATGTGAAATCCCCCAAGGTCAATTCCCAATACCACAATACAATAAAATAAAAACAAAATAAAAATTCATTTGAATTTAACTAATCCAGGTTTTTTTTCATTTCCCTTTTTTTTTAGCAGAGAACTTTTCAAATAATGTAATGACATTCTGTCGTCTCCTTTGCAAATCTCTGTAGAAGTAAAGGCAGCTACTCTCCAAACTGTATGTTCATTTATTTTGAATGTGAAAACACATGAACTATACAAGATTTAAACTTTCAAAAACATTTCCATCTTAAGAGTCTGTCTTAGGTTAAACGATAGGCTAAAAACAAACCATGAACACATGAACACACACACACACACACACACACACACACACACAAATACAAAACTTTTCTTTCTCTGTATTTGTATATATATATATATATAGAGAGAGAGAGAGAGAGAGAGAGAGAGAGAGAGTGCTCCACAATATTGCCATGACTATTACTTTCAACTCAGCAAGAGTCATTATTACTAAAAACACAATCACGGCGGTCTGGAACAAGCATCATGTGACACATTGCCTGTAGCTTTCTGCTTTTCTCTTCCTGTAGCAGCTTCCGGACTTTCAGATTGAGAGAAGCCTTTCTGCCACATCGATATTAGTTGTGGGACAGATGTTCTGTGTTCGATTGAAGGAGCACAGATGAAAATAACAGTCTCTCCACACTTGTGAGATCACACTTGAAAATGAACAGTTGTCCCCCTTCCAGACAACTGCTATCAAACTCATAGAACCTTGAAATAATTTGCAGCCTGCCCTGTGCTCAAATGAGACTCACGTAGTCCTTGAGGCTGGCAAGCCCTACTTGACTAAAACACAAGGAAGATCTACTTCCCTTCTCTGCAAAAAGCAACTGTTACAACCAAACAACGATAAAAACTGCTGTGATGATTTTAATCAATTTCTATTTTAAAATAACATTATGGTTATGCAAGTAATATCTTTTCATTACTAGATTTATCAAACAAAACAATTATAAAATTAAAACATTAAGAATAGTACTGGACACTGAAGTAGCCAAGTGTGCATTGGGTGGCTATCTTTTCCCATGTGTTCATGTGTGCACACGTATACACACAAGCACTGCTAATTCCAAACATATATATTTTCTCGCTTCTTTTTTTCACTCTGCACTAACAAATGAGAATCTTCCTATGTCAAATCCTCTTCTTCCTTAGCCAAGTAAGAAGACTTATATGAAAAGGGCCAGATAGCAATTATTTCAGATTTTACAAGCTGAATTTCTTTGTAGCAGGCGAGCAACAGCAGTAGTTAAGAATATGGTCATGTTTCAATAAAAACGTTATTTACAAAAGCAGGCAGGATACAGAATTGTTTTTATCTCATTCTGGTTTAAACTGTGTCATTTATTTTTTATTTACTTACTTACTGTTCTCCATGCTGGGGATTGAACCTCAGGCCTCATACATGCCAGACTAGAACTCTATCACTGAGCTACATCTTCAATCATTAAATTATTAATATAACAGCTCCATAAACTTCTTTTCTCTTAATACAGCCTGGTTTATTTAAGCCCCTTCTCCCATGAGATGCTCTTTGTGTACCTGTTGGTATTTTCAGATTTTGTGCCTGCCAAGGATTCCACTATAAGTGCTGTGCTCAACCCGGTGGCCAATATCTGTATCTCTGGAGTCTAGTTTTTCTACTAGTTAACAGTTGTTTTTTAGCCTGAATGGACTTTCAGGTCATTTTCCTTCCCCTAGCCCCGAGGCCTGCTGCCATAATTTCTCTCATCTATGCCATTTTATCAGAGAGATTAATTACAAGCCGTCCTGTGACATGTGTGCCGCTCTGCTCTGGACATGTCTGTACCGCATTTTGGTTTCTTCAGCGTCCTCAGCATTTGGAGTTTTTTGTTTTGTTTTTATATTACTCAGAATCAAATATCACATGTATATAAAGAGAAGCCTGTTATTAATAAATGTGTGAAATCATGGAATCTGTAATATTAGATAGATAAATTCAATAAGGATCAGAGCTGTGAAGCCACATAGTAATGAGTTCATTCACAATTCAGGGAAAATTTCGACTTTGTCTCTAATCTTTTTTTTGTGTGTGTGTGTGTCAATCAGATTATGGTACCCAAAGTAAATTACAAAAGTGTAAATGAACAGATATGTCTGTGGTTCCGTCAACCTTGACATAACTGAGACACAACACGTTAAACTCGCACCCCCCAAAAAGTTCAACTTAGCTCACGGTTTAGGTAAATGTAGTCCATGGTTGGCTGGCCTCAAAGCAGAAAACTCAGGGTAGAATGGCACTGTCGAACAAAGCTGTTCAGTTCATCATCAGGGAGACGAGAGGAGGAGTATAAGGCCAGAGAAGAAAGGATACGGACGGACCACATAGTACTGAAAGTCACATCTTTGTTTATCACCCAGACATACCAGAATTGTGTTTCACGAATTTGTTAGGTGGCCCCAACCACTGTCAAGTGGACACCATCCAACACTAAAGCTACTATTTTAGAATAATTAATTAAGGGCACTAGCAATTGTATCTCATTCATCAGAATTGATTATTTACATTTGCTTCATTTTTCTTATTTTGAAGCCCAATTGGAAAAATAACATTTTTTAAAAAATTAAGATCACTGTCTTGCTTCCTTCTCCAAATATATATATATATATATATATATATATATATATATATATATATATATATATATTTTCCTCTCATATTCTGACTTGGAAAAGTATCAGCATCACAGCATCACAGAACATTTCACTGACTCTATCGCTAATTGGTTTCAGGTTAACTGCTTTGGGGAGGAGAGGAGGAAAGAAATATTAAGGATTTATCAGCTGGGAACACTGAACAGTCATTTGAATACTAGCAGTGAACATTTGCATAACATTTTGGGATGTGTTAGATCTCAATGCCTCAGGTGTGACTTAATGGAAACTATCAACTTTAGGGTTTCTGCAACGCAGGACCAATCAGCAATATCCAAAAGCCATGGTAAATTGCAGAGAGCCATTGCGAGGAGGTAATAGTTTCTAGCTGATATGAGCCATTGTCCCTGCAGCCTGGGAAATCGCGTTGTTTATGTGCTTGCAGTATCTGACAGGGGCAGCAAGATGCAAAAGAACACAGAATTTGATTTCTGTTGCTTATATATCTCAGGAAAAAGATGTTTATTGAAATTAATTTGAAAATTATATTTTTGATATGAAATTTTACTTAAAATATTCATCTTCTCTGTATCATCAGGAAATGCAAAATTATGGACAATATTTTTTTTAAATTAAACTTCATTGTGCACCCAAATGCCTGGGATTGAAATAAAATTACAGTATCTCCTTGTAATGAGTAACGCAGACCCATTCAGATGATGTCAGTAGGGAAAGCAGTCATAGAAAGTGGTTAAATTAAAGTCAGTAAAATATAGGTTTCAAAATCATGCAATCCAATTTTTACCTAAAATATGTGCATATAGTATTATTCTGCTCATTTATGTTTCTAAAGCAAGATAGATCAATAACATGATAATTTTACTAATATATTTAAAAGTTTAAATCGTGAGGGCTTCTATTATCACAAAAGCAAAAGGTCATGACTCTGATTATAGTACTCAACTCCACTTTCCAAGTGTTTCAGGAAACTCGACATCCACAATATCTGATTTAAGTTTAAATTATCACATCAAAAAGTCATCCAGCCAACTTTTAGTAGTGTCACAAAGCAATGATTTTAAAGTGCTCAGCAGTAACACATGGATAAGCAATGAAAATTTTAAAACATGCATTGACTTTTAGAACTATGCTGGTTGAATATTAAACACCTAAAATCGCCAGTGCCTAAAGCACTTCACTCGACATAGTTCATGTAAACTTTGGAACTACTTTAAGGTTCAACTTTTAGTAAATAAAATGCAATATTGAGAAAGATGTTTGCTATAAGATGCTTTCTATGTAATTGATTATGTTAGCTGCTGAAGATTTGTTTTAGATATGTGGGATGTTAGAAAAACAGTAGTAAGATTGGAATTTAAACGTTTTAGTAATTTAAATTCTTACTTGATATCATTATAATTATGATTATCATTTTAAATAATTGTTTAACATATTCTTAATAATCTATAAATTGTCTGGAATTTGCTTTTATGTAGTATAGCCAATATTTATATGGGGAGCATAAAGAAGGGGGATATGACATTTCACATATAAATCAACAAAGTAAAATCAACAGCAAAGATGATTGATGTTGTATTGGTGCTGAGATAACCAGTTTGGAGCTTAGGACACAATAATTAGTAAGTTTTATGTGTAGCTTCTCACCATTAGTCTGTGTAGACCAATAGAAGTCACTGTGTATTGAATGTATTTCCTCTCATTCATACATGTCTAAATAACATAAAAGTCTATGAAGAATTAATCCACCACGTTAGTGAAAAGATTGGCTTATTGAGACTTTATGCAATTGGCAGTACATAATATAGAACCTTCAATGACAAAGCTTTAAGGAAAGTAAACATATCATGGCATTTTAAGAAGTTTTGGAGTCAGAAGAGGATTTGTTTTGAACAAGGCCAACCAGTGTTCAAACTGTGTGATGTTGGAAAATATTAAAACTCACTCCATGCCTAAGTTTATGTGCAAGTGTAAAATGGACACAATCATCTCAAGGAGATAGTTTTGGGGAAGCACTGAGTATAATACCTGATTGCATACTAATTGCTCAGCACATAATCAGTATTATATTAATTCAATCATTAGCTTTTGTGATATTGACATAGGAATTTGAGTAGCTATTATAATAAGAAGGGCAGGACCGTTTATCCTTAACTTTTCTGTATGATTTTTTTTTTACTCAGAGTTTCATGTTTGGGTATGCCATTTAAGTTTTCAAGTTCTGGGTATGCCATTTAATTTTGTTTTTTAATTTATTCTCAGTCATTTCATAGACAAAAGTCATTTCATGAAGCTGTCTGTCTACGCTAAAATTTCTTGCCCCTAAAGTCTCCACCTTTTTTTTTTTTTGTCACTGGAGATTGAGCTTAGGGTCTTCATACTGAGCTGCATTGCAAGCCCCCCTCTGGTTTTAGTTTTTGGCTTTGAGATAAGATTCATCTGGAACTGATGATCCTCCTGCCTAACCTTCCCAGAGTGCTGGGATGGCAGGCCTATGGCACCGGATCTGGCTTAACTATTCTTTTGCACTCAAGAACTGGTGTTCACTTCTCCCGCTAAAAGCGCCATTCTTTGATTTCACCAACCATTGCTGAGTATATACCGTTGGGAAGTGTTGCGGTCAGTGTCCTTTTGGAACGTGAACTTCCACCTGTAAAATCTGGGTCCACTCCCTGCTAGGGGCTTGTCATCCACACTGATCATGCTTGTTCTGACTTATTTTTGTTCTTCCCTATCAAGAGTCTTTATATTGTTGGAAATGTAAATTACACGCATATTCCCTGCTAAACTTCTGGCTTTCATTAAATCTACTTGAACTACTTATCAATCTACCTAAAAAATTATATTTTTTTAGAGGAAAGAAGAAATACAGGGATTTTAAGCAGTCTGGTACTTTAGAAAGATTTCTCATGGACAAAGGACACTGTGTGAAATAGATATACAGCGTTGGAGGCAACCAAGCAAAAAAAAAAAATATGATAAAATATTAGAGGCTGAAGTAAAAGCAAGGCCTAGTACTTATATCTTACCCTGTGCAGTACATAACTCAGTTTACTTTGCTGAATATTCCTTCCCCGCCCCCCTTTAGTATTGGCTCTTTTACCCAGCACCTAATGCATGGTAGACACCTAATACATGGTAGGCACGTACCCAACCGCTGAACCCTACCCGAAACCCTTTCCCCTCTCTTTACTCCCCTTCCAGATGCCCTATGAGTGACTTTGAACCTGTATGACCTTGACATTATCTTCACATGGTCCAGCCCTGTACCCTCCCTTGCATAGTACCTCTCTGATACCAATTTCCCCAAATTCATTTCACAGTCTTAGAAAAGTCCATGCCTGTGTGTTTATGTGGACATTTCACTCAATAACATTTTTGAAGGCACATTAGTAGAGATTCTGCACCTGACATTGGCAACATGACCCACCTCTGGCATTGAAAGAATTCTGATGGGATATGACAAATCAGTGTGTGTGAATAAATACTCATGGAAAACAGCACTATATAGCACACCATATAGCGAAGAGTAGATGATTCACTTGCTTTATTTAATACACACAACATCTGTGTTAGATATATTCTTAATGCAACTCTGATTTTTTTTATCTTTACTACCTCAGAGTAATTTGTAAGGCCAACAATTAATGATTCTGAGATCCATGTGGAAATCAATCAGTAAATTTTAAGACCTGTGATTCAAAATTAATATTATTTAACATCACAAAATTTAAAATTAAAAATAGATGTATCTACTATTTTTAAATAAATAGAGCGAGAAAATATGCTATCCTGAGCTAAGACTGAATATGATTCCATTTCTTATATTTCTATTAGGTACATACTGTATTCCTTTAAATTTGGAGCTCATCTCAGGGTATCTTTGATGGAAATTTTACCGCCCTGATGTGAGTTTGCCGCGAGGACTAGAAAAAAAATGTATCTCTTCATTTCTGTTCCTCAGTTGCGTCTCTGATGCATAGAAAATGAGCTCATTTCTTCTTAGCTCTCTCTTTCTACCCAGATGATACAGAAACTATGTCTAAAATAGTTTTTAAATTATTTTGCCTTTTCTCGTTCCTGGTGAGTCTCCCATGACTTTCACATTTTGAAGTGTTGCTAGGCAATACCTCAGCTTCTCTTGATGTTTGCCGTTCCTTAACTTTTCCACATTATTGTGCCAGGAGGTCTGAGACACAGGCAGATGATACCTGTCCTGGGTTGGAAATCGCTTTCCGATCTCAAAATAGCCCAGCTGAATATGCAACAAAGAGAACATTTCTCACTTACCGTCTTATTATCAAAATTTCTACTCAATAATTCAAACATAGGGGGAAACAGAATTACGTGAGTGAATTGCGAGCTGCCTTCCGCATTCTTCTTCCGCCTCATGGGGTAGAATAAAAGTGAGTAATTGTAGTTTAACTCTCAAGGGATGTTAATGTGATAGTTTTACCAATAACCTTTCTTTTTTTTTGTCAACGTCTGTTAATAAAAGGTTGTCTTTAGCTACTTGTGCATTATTACATCTTGGTTAGGTGTAATTACCATTTAATATAGTCTTTGTGGCATAAAGGACACAAAAATAAATCTTCCCAGGAGACTGTCCACCCTAGGTTAAAATCGCATGCAATGCCTTCCTTATTTATAAAATATTTTCCCATAATGTTTTATGTTGGTAGTGCCTACTTAAATTTCTTTTAGCAACGGTGTATTCTCATTAGGACGTAGCTACTTTTTTTCGGTTTAATTGTTTTATTATATAAATCTGAATTTTGAAATTCACCACATTCCTGGTTACAGAATTTGGAGGCAGAAAAATTACTGCCTTCCAACCCAGTCTTGAACTTGAAGTTGAAAAGAAAAGCAAGCTTAAATATTTCATGAAGCATCCATTTCAGACTATATTGAAAATACATAAAGGGTATTTTTTCCATGATAGCTTTATATTTGTGTTGTTAACCCAGGACAAACTCAAAAGTCTAAGCGGTTTTGGAAGAGACATGCTATGGCTTTGTTATTTTGTTTAAAAAAGCATAAAGAGAAAGGAAAATGTCATATATATTTAGAGTTATGTGAAGTGCTTTTCCTTTTTATGCGGTTAGATTTTTATTGCAGTTTACATCGTCTTGTAACTTAGTATATGCCGGAATATTTAACTCTAGACAAATAGAAAGCCAAAGATGCCAAATTATGTAAGTTGTTATCTGAATGAAAGATGAGGGGATAATGGGTAAGCCGCATTGAAGATACAGATGTGCATCTTCTGTGAACGCCTCATATGCTTTTCTAAAAATAAAAATCAATACCTGTGGACATATATGAGCTCCGTAGCAGCAGTGTTTGCTGTTCTTGAAGGTTCCCTGTGTGCTAGGCATTCTTTTAAATGATATGCATACTTATTAAAATTTGCTCTTTGCTACAGACCTCTGTGCTCTTTATTACGAAATACATTGCAAATTAAGATTACAACCACTTCTTAAGAAAAAATTTCAAAATTACACATACTATTCTTGGCAAAACTTGGTCACCATCTTAGGTCATACTATTGAAGCCTCCAAACTCTCAGTTAATTTTTTTGTTGTTGTTGTTTAGAATTCTGATCAAAAGTTTAATTATTTCTGTTTTCTACATAAGTAGAGGCAACAATAGATTAGTTCAAATCTTCTAGTTACATAGTCACAGTTTTGACAGAAGAAAATGACTTGTGACTAATCATTTCTGCAAATTAGATATAAAATAATCCCACATTTTCTGGAAGACATTACTTTAATGCACTCCACTAAAACATAAGATCTTCAAATAAACATTGAAAAATCGTCATTATCTCATATCTTGTCCTCACACTTAGTGACAATGTGTTGTCATGTTTCCATTTGTCTGTCAATAAGCTTTCTTTGAAAGGTTAGAAATGTTTCTTTTCAATAAGTTTTAATGAATAAACTTCTCTCAACTTCTTGCCTACATTTTAGCATTTCAGAATTTCTTACAATAGATAATGTATAAGTTCTACTTAGTCAAACTTTCATGCTTCTTTTCTCCTCTCCATTAAAAAAATAGATGGCTAAGAGCAATGAATTTGTTTCTTTTCCATTGAAATTCTGCATTATTATTTGAAGTTGTAATTTGAACAATATTGAGCATGGGGAAGGCAGCAATGGGTTAAAAGCATACAAATCAAAAATCGCACAATAATCAAAAAAATTCAAATGCATCTTAGACTTCAATACATGGAGGGACACATGATTCAGGAATTTAAAATGTGTATTATGTATGCAATTTTAGCTATCATCTTGGTTAAATATATATATATATATATATATATATATATATATATATATATTGTTCATGCATACTAACACATAGAAGAGAAACCATCTCCCTGTTATAGAGTAGAAACTGACATTTCAAGTCAATTATTTAGCTCAACAAACTTACATGAATAGTTTTCAACTTGGACTAATTATCCTTTACCACTCATAATGTATTTAGGATGAAAATATGAATAAGACTGATTGTGGGGCTGCAAGAATGACACAGTGGTTAAAGCCCATGCCTAGCAAGCTCAAGGCCCTGGGTTTGACTTCCCAGCACCACATAAGCTGGGCATGGTGGTGTACACCTGTAATCTCATCACTTGGGAGGCTGAGACAGGATGATTGTCATAAGTCCAAGGCTCTAAGGCTAGTCGGTGCTCCATACTGAGTTTGGAATCAGCCCAGCCTACAGAGTGAGACCATGTATCAAAAATAAATAAATGAATAAATAATTGTGGAATATTGGTTTACTATAAATATGTGGATTACACACCTTAAATAGATGAATTAGATCTTAAAAGGTCTTTTAAAAATAAGACTGATATATATGACACATATGTGATATACACACACACACACACATACACACACATGCACGTATCAGATATACCAATCATGACATTTAGGACAAAGCATCGTGTATTTCCTTACCCTCTAACCAATCAGTCTTCATTGTTGCAAGTGACTATGTTGAGGATCTTATTAAAAATATAATTTAATATCCTGTTTATATATGGGCAATATCATAATGTTCCTATGGTTTCACAAAAAGCTCAAAATTGCTATTCAATCTTTGAATAATCTTGTGCAATGTTTTATACAATGTTTTGTAAGAATAACCCTATTCATCATCTTCTATAAATCTTATAAATCATATTAGATGTTTTAATAGCCCTTAATATTTATTTATCATAAAATGTACTTAGGATGAGAAGTAAAGGACAATATTAATCAGAAGTGAAAAAATGCAAGTTTGCATCAGAAAATAAAATGGTATCATTTTATGTGTTATTTTTCCCTTTTATGATAGCATCGGGGTGTGTTATGATGACTGCAGTATTAGTCAGTAGCATATTTCATGATGTTAAGCTGAAGAAAAGATTAGTAAAAGAGGTAGTGATTGAAAAATCTGAAGTAGATCAGTAGTTGTTTTTCAAAGTTTCTTTAGGCTTTGTCATATAAATAATTTTCAGGAGCACCTACTTATCTCCAGTTGCCTTCATTTGCTAATAGGTCCATATAGAGTAGTGGATGGTAACAGTTCCAATGTCTAAGTAATCCACTAGTCTTTTGATGGAATAATGAAGTATAAAATTTAGCCTATTTAAAAAATTCTTATAGACCACATGCTTATCCATCTAATTTATTTCTCCAGGATACTGTGGATATTTGGAAACTTAAACCTTACTAATTATTTTGGGAATTAAGCAAGCTTTTAAAAAGTCTGTCTCTTGGCAATTTCATTAAAGTTAAAATCTAAATAGCTCTAGCACACCAGCTTTCAGGGATAGCATCTATCTGATTCTAGAGTGAGTGAAGTCAGGCTTTGGTAGGAGAAGAAAATAAAACAAAACAAAAACAAAGAAACAAAGAGTTAGTTAATCCTTGAGCTCTATCACACAGACATGGAAAGCTGAGCAAAGACTAGTTTTCTCATGAGGAACTTCCCCAAAGATCATCCTGTAAGTTCCCTCTGTACTTTCCTCTTTTCTATTAGTTTAACGTTTTAGATAATGCCCCTTGAAAACAAATAGTGGCTTGATCAAATGTGCAATGAACTGTGGTAACTAGAGGTTATTCAGGAAGGTCTTCACAAGTCCAATAAATAATGTCTTATTAAATTTTATTTTATCTTTATAGACATATTTGAGTCAAATAGTATTTTTTAAAATAATCGTGTAAAACTCCAATAAAAGAACACAGTTTTCTATAAAAAGTAAAAGGCAGATAAGGGGCTTCTACAGCCCCCCTTGTGGCATGGGAAATGAATGACGTAAATTTCCCTAGATGCAAAAGACAAAACAATAAAATTAAACAAAACAACCAACCAAAACCAATGCCAAGGGGCTTCCTGTTGCCCAAGTACTAACCACATTTCCATTGAGAACTCGTAGAAGTTTGGTGAGGACTGAGGCACAAGGAACCCTCCTCCCTTCCCTGAGCTCAAAGTCTAACTTAGGAATCAAGAGCAGAGGGGGATACAGATGTGTTGCCTTTGTTACTCCAGGGAGCCTGACTCAGAGCTTGGTAAAGAGACAGCCATTCCTTTACACCCCGCCACCCTGAGGCAGCGTTCCCAACCCTACTTGGCATGCCTTCCTAGACCATAGGAGGCAAGCAACACCTACCTCACAGTCAAGAATGAAGTGTGAATGAGGGTGGCCCAGCATCATTCTGCTGAGCACACCGGAAACGAAGCTCTCAAGACAGGAAACTTACAAATGACGCTGGTACTGGTGCTAGAGGCAAAATCCAACATGACATTCTTTACTTGCCCAAAATGTTAAGATACGTTAAATACTAAACAAACAAAAAGTATTGATGGGCAATCTGTGTTTTTTTTTTTTTTAATTTAATACATAGCTTTTAAAAGTTGAAAGGCGTATCACAAAGGAAAATGTTGTGACACAGCCAGGCCAGGCAGTCTACATCTATAATCTCAGCTCCCTGGGAGGCTGAGACAGGACAAACACAAATTTAAGAAAAGCTTAGGCACCGTAGCAAGACTTTATGTCAAAATGAAATATTTTAAAATACAGTGGATGCAGCTCAGGGATAGAATGTTTGCCTTAACTCACCAGTCAGTATTATTTTTGAAGAAGAAATTTGCCTGGCCCTGCCAATGGGGGCCCAAAAGACCTAACCAACACATCAACATTCAACTCTCAATTGAAATGATGCAGTATTTTATTTTAAAAATTATTTTAGCAATAATATTTATGAGTAGTCAACAACGTCTTGATTAAAAAATGAAGCTTTTGACATAAGATAAAAATTTCTAAAAGAGGTATCTACTTCTATATGAAGATCAATGTAATATCATATGTGTGTTGTGAAATATATTCCAAAGGTACTGTGAAACAGAAAATCGGTCATGCTTGCTTTAAACACTTTAAAAAGGCCATATTTTCATGACCAGAAAGTTTATTAAAATCTGTAACAAATGTTAGTAATATAGATGACTTTGATTCACCTGGAGTCATTTCATGTTTAAAATTTTCACGACAATCACATAAATATATTGTATTATAACACGTTAAGGCTACTTAAGTGTGACATGTGTTAAAGTCAACAAACATATGCATACATGTTTGTATATATATATATATATATATATATATATATATATATATATATATATGTAATATTTTTGTTTGAATTTTTCCAGTTGTGACCTACAGGCCATGACAGCATATAAATCCCATGTATGTTCCCCACTGCAACCAAGCTCCATTCTTTCCCACTGTCATTTCCAGTTCCCTGTTGCCATAGTTGCTGCTAAGAAAATGAATTTTTCTAAAAGATTTATAAATAGTGATTGCAATGTTTTTAGCTCTTTGTAGTGAAATACAATATCCAGTGCCTTTGAGAAGAGTATAAATCCAAGCACCGGGGAGCCATTCGGGTCACACTTGAGTCTTGTTGCAAGTAGGGCGAGAGAACTGTCTCAGTGGTAACCATTAATGTGCACTCTGCTGCCCGCTCGAAAGATAAATTCCGTGTAGTTACATTCTGCAGACATATATAAGGCTGTCCTTAAGCTTTATATCTGCTTTCGTTACTCTGAAATCTTGTCAAACACCGAGAGGTTGCCATATATTAACACTTCCTGTTTCTGCTATTGGTGATTCCCAACACTCTTTGAGACACTAAATTAAATCTTTTAGTGCGTATGAACATATGTTACCCGATACAAGCATCCTTGTGACCTCGGATCGGTTGGTAAATGTCAATGGTTATTTAACAAAGAAAAATACACCTATCATTGGTAAGCTTGTTTTAATTATGGCTCTTGATATAAGTGAAAGATGAACATTCCAAGAGCTATTTCACTCTATATCTGTTTTCAAAGACGAGTCACTTTGTGTTGATTGAATAATTGTTAGTCTCCTTACACTACCTTAGGAGACATGTCCCCTCAAAAATCACAAGCACTACAATCAAAACAATAATTAAATGACACATGACTATATGCCATCTAGAGATAAAAACGTTTTTGGTATGGACACAGGCATACAATTGGACATACATATATCTGGCAGATGTATTTGCTGTCCGACTGTGTATTATGTGACTCTTCTGGGACATGAGGCAGAAAGAAAACAATTCCAGTGACTTTGAACACCAGAGGATTACATCTCACTCATTTACATCCAATATGCTGCAATAAAAGTTTTCTTCTCTTAGTCTCTCAGAAATCGTAGGGGTCAGAGGGTCCTTCTCATGATGACATCACAATCTCATCATACATTTTCAGGGTTTACCATGGCAGGGAGCTAAGGATGACAACAGCTGCAGCGTCTCAGTCACTTTATCAGTTAAATTCCTTGAACATCACCTCGTCGTCCAGTTAGTCACCTACTTTGTCGCATTGCATGTAATGGAGAAAATGGCTTCCACTCATGTCTGAAAAGAAAGGTGTAACTTCTTGTCGTGTCAGAAACAAACAATAAAAGGCTTGGCTTGATAAGCGGTAGAAAGATCAGCCTCAATGCTTTTCCAAACGCTTCTTTTCTTGTGTCTTAAGCTTTCTTGTTTCCCTTGTTTTCTCGCCCATCACAAAATGAGTAATATATATTTCTCAGAAAGTGTGAATAATAACACTGACAGTTCATTCTTGAGGAAATATATATATATATAGTTTCCTTATTTTCCATAGATTTATAGGATAATCATCTAATTGGTTCATTTGCTCCCTTAGTTGACTTCTTTTACTGAGTTGAGCCATGCATCAATATTAGCTACAAGACTTGATATTCAAATTATACATTTCAACATTCTCCTTTCTGTATTGTATATTATATATTTTTATTGGACATGCACCAAATTCTCAACATGGTTGTGCTTCTGAAGCTGGGTATGGTAGCCTCTATTTGCGACAGGGCTGAAGTAAGTCATCCAGGCTGGGCTGGAATTTGAAACATTCCTGCCTCAGCCTCCAAAGTTGAGCTGTGATGATAGATGAATGTTTTTGCGTACAGCTGAAACTTACATTTTACTCCACTCTAGTTTACTCCCATCTCTCATCTGTGTGATAAACATCCTGATTTTTCAGGCAGTAAGAATGTCTACAGCAGCTATTAGATATTGTTGATTCATTACAAACACAATGTTGAAGAGCCCAGTAGCTGTTCCTTATTTGATCGAATAGAAAATGGAATTACCTATGGCCTAGGACAGCAGAAATCATGAACTGGCTACAGCAATATTCTGTTGTATGAAGTCTGTCTGTGGTGCAGTTGAAAGTTGCCCACGCTGGCAGATCACAGGGGATCTGAGAGACATAAATGTGTCAAGGAATAGTTGATGCAAGTGAGAGCAGAGATTCTGAGAACTCTTACTGATTCCATGTGGGTAGAGCGTTAAACAATCATGAAATTGTAAGAGGATAGAATAAACATTGATGTCCATTCTGGACTTTGAACTTTGACAACATAGAGACCAGTAAATCTAAGCATCTAAAACATCTAACAGACACACAATTATCACTTAAATAAATGTCATACAGTGACTGGGCAAGCTCTCATTTGACAGTCCCAGCTACTCAATATTGGGGCTATGGCAGTGTACACTTGGCTACACCCCAGCTCAAGATTTTGTGTCTTTTTCTCCTTGTTTTAATGCACAAAATATTTAATTGCTTTTTAAAGCAAATATAACTAATTAAAAATAAAACCCTTCCTTATACCACAATCGGACAAAAATTCATCTTGGATGGCTTTTGCCATTTTTTTTTTCCTGAGCTCTTAGAGCTAAATTAACCAGGAGAGAAAATGTCAAGAAAAAGGAAAAAGTTTTGTGAAATAAAGAAATAAACCAAAGCAATAAGTTGTGATTCTTTGTATTCAACAGATTTCACTTCAAAGAGCATAGAGATGTTTTCATTTTAAAAGTAATTGACTTGACCAAAATCTCACTGCATAACCCTTGAGTGCAGTATGCAATCATCCTGCTTACTCTAGAGGCAGAAACGGACTTCTTCAAACAAAGGCCTTGAATCCCAACTGCGAGTAGTAGCTCAGCTTGCCCTCTGAAAAATTCCTCAAACTGTAAGAACGCCTTCTTGATTCCGCGTGTGTTGTCCTCGACATGAGATAAAACAACAGGTTTCATTGTTTTGTCATCAGTGCATTGCGAAGCCCATGCTTAATACAGGTGTTAGCCAAGGTCATCAGAGTAGCTGCGAGATTTATGTCGTCATGTCCCAGGGCAAGTGTGGATGCTTCAATTCAAATGCAAACTCATGCAGAGTACCATCTCTTACACTTCATTCTTCAAATTTTGAAATATAGGAGCTATAAATCCATAAGACTCCAGATTTTCCTTTAGAAAACAATAACTCCTGTATAGAATTAAGTGATGAGATTAAGTGAGATTAGAATTAGTAATAGATTAAGGGAAGGCAGAAGAGATAGTGAACTAAATTAAGAAAGGAAATAAAAAAAGCTGTACACAGCTACCACTAAAAATGCTCTGCAATCGAGCATGGTGCAGTACACGCATACAGTATTGCTTTTTATAAAAGGACAAGGCTTACTACAGACTTGTGACATGCTGTAAAAACCCTCAAGCAAAGCTGGGTGAGGTGGCACATGCCTGTAATCACAGCACTCAGGAGGCTGAGGCAGGAATATTGCTGTGACTCCAAGCCAGCCTGGGCTCCATAGTGAGTTCAGGACCAGCCTGGGCTGGAGAGCCAGACCCTGTCTCAAAAAAAAAAAAAAAAAATGTAGATAAATGTATTTCTATCAAACACTATATTATCTCTATTACATAAACGCTATATAAGTCCAAGTTCTATTGTCATCTATTTGGTACATGAGGGTTGTTTTTGTTTGTTTGTTTCATATGAATACTTTCCGTGGATCCTATTTGCTTTCGTATTATTTTCCATTGTCTTCTTCTGTAAATATAAGACAAATGTTGTATTAGATTCTTGTCTTTTGTGTTCCTCAAAAAAAGCCGAATAACATTTTTCATGCTGACCTATAAATGCATTTTCTTTTGCTGCAGACTTATGTTAAAAATATATATATTTTCATACTGTATTTGTATACTGTATAACATATAAAAGAAGTCATGATCAGATAGCTGGTGATTCTTACTTTTTAAAGAATTATGAAAGTTGAAAGGCCATTACCATTCCTGTCCTTCCTCACACTCCCCTGGCTCCGAGCACACTTGTTACATCATTCTTGCCGCTTTCTGAAGCTCTTATCAAAGTCTTCTTTCCTGTTTTTAGTTGAGTTGTCATGGCTGCCTCCATGTCTCGACTCAATTCTGAACATTCACCTTTGGTCACTTGACCTCTGAGGAAAACCAGCAATCACAAAAGTGCCACATCGAATGGCATACACGGGAGTGTTTTTCAAGCCTGTCTTTCTAGCAGATGGCACTCAGAAAAAGCGTTCACGGTATGTTTTTATCCCACCTTACGATGACACTCACAGAAGAGGACTTCCAGATATGCTTCAGCAAATGGCAAAATCAACAGGCTCAGTGTGTTGGACGTGAGGGGAAGTATTTTCAGGAAAATTCATGTCCATGTGTTTATTACTATTTTGATCATTTCTGATAGACACATGTACATATTTATTTAAACATACTTATTTAACATTATAAGGCAGCTAGTGCATGAGAAAAGGTTTAATTTCTGGTAGCTTTTCACTATATTTTTCTCACTCAAACATGGTGCCATTCTCTTTTCATGCACTAGTTGATGTATTTATTTATTTACATTAAAGAGAGGCAGTGTGAGGCATAAGTCATAAAATCAGCCTTAGCTGCCTCCCTGGAATTCCATATTGTCCTTTCCTTTACTCTTGTGTCCTCTGCTGGCTACCTGGGCAGGGAAGGACCATGCTGCACTTCCTTATTTCACCAGGGAATGGTCCCAGGGGGCTTTTGGGAGGGACTGCGGACTTGAAAACAGTGTAATCCTTGTTTTTTTTTTCCTTATATTCTCTTCATTTGTCAAAACAAAACAAAAAATGACCTGATACATTTGGGCAGGGGAAACAGCAAAAGCAGTTTTACCCTCCTAAGTAGCAAAAGGAGGGACAGGAATAATTTAATATGTGAAGATCTTCTAGTTCTGAGAACAGTAGTAGGCAGCTCCTAAGCACTTTTCTATCTTTCATATAAAGCAAATCTAGGGTATTTAATAAAGTAAATTTGGAAAGTTTTCCTTCAGGAGACCCATAATCGTCCACTAAAATTTAATTTATTTTTCTCTTAAACATATGACATTGTTTAGGTATTTCTGTGGCTATTATTTTTTCCATTGTTACTTTATGGACACTCTCATGGAATCTGGACCAGACTAAACCGGGAGCTCCTCTCAAGATACCACATTAAATAATTTCTCTTAATTTCTGTTTGTTTTCTTCAATACCACCATGCAATTACTACAATGTGACACTTTTTGTTGCTAGAGCCTTTTTTTTTCTGTACAAGCAATTTTTGGTGATGACTTTTAGTGGAAGAAAAATGCCAATGGAGAAATGTGACAATAGCAGAAGGTGACAATAGCAGAAGGTTAAAGGTGCCATCTGAGTTAACATATAGTATGCATTAATTGTTATATGAGTTGTATGACAAGTTAACACTTGAATAATTAGACAAAAGTGTAATATTTTAAAATTACAAATTTTAGTTAGTTTTTATTTTTAAATCAAAATATCAATGTAAATAAATTTGACTACATTATATTCTGTATGTTAAAATAAGCATCCTTATTTTCCTCAATGATATACTGGACTGACAATAAAGTGTAAAACCTTCATCTGGTCGAAATTCTAAGTTTTAATTAACATACCCCAGCAAACTTTACAAGATTGAAGCAATTGTTTCAATGGGTTTGTCCACAGTACTCTTTCAACTCTGCAATTAACATAAAAGTTTGCCATATGCTCTCAAGCTTGATTAGATTATAATTTTCCTATCAGCCATATCAAGAGCAGTTAAACATGCTAAGAAATAAAATATGTCAATAATTAAGTTTAAGAAAAATGCGTTTTGCTTTATTCCATCAGCCATATAGATTTTTATATTACTTATTTTAGTTTAGATGTCCTTTATTTTATAAAACTTACTAATTGGTATGGATTGCCCTATTTTACCTTGTGAAGATAGTGATAAAGTTCATTGGCAACATTTAGAACCTAAAAATCTTTGGTAATGGTTGGTTCTGTTTTATTTCATAATGTCACCATCTGTTTTTATTATTTTTCTTATGAGATTTCTCTAATAGTTGCATGCAATTTATTCCTTATGCTACTGTAATTTTTTTCTTTTGATTGCATTGTTCTTTTTTCTACTTTGTTTTGGGACAGGATTACATTTACATAGAATTAATTAAATTTAACAACTATTGAAACTTAGCACTAAGACATTTTTTTCGACTGCAAGTTGAAAATATTCTCGTTGCTCTTTAAAGAGAATTTGTACTAGAACACTCTCATAAAAGTATTGGATCTCTTTCCACTGCAAGAAATTAAAGAGATGAGGAAAAACTGCAAGCCATTATTAGAATAAAGTTTCTAACCCAATTTGCAGATATCTGATGTTTATATCATTTGACCTTTAGTTAAATGCTCTGAGCCTCCAGGAATAGAGGTTCTGTAGTAGCATTAAGTATTATTGCTCTTATCTCCCCATCTAAATGCAATCTTTAAACTACTTAAGATTCACCTCTCACCGCTGGACACTTTCTTTAATACCTCTGTAATTGTAAAGAGGGCTTTGATGAGTGTATTAAGGTTTCCCCAGCTTCTGAGTGAATTGCCTGTTTAGTAGTAGATAAGCAGACTTCAAGGACTATTGAGATTATCACATCCGAGTTGTTTTGATTTCCTTATTTTCTAATTTCTTTTAAATACACCTTTTCCTCACCATCTCAAAATCTTGCAAGCAATCACCGTGTTAAGGCAGAAGGATTTAGGAGGTGTAAATTACATTTTTCACTGCATCTTTAACATTCAGTAAGATCTTGTGAGAATCAGTGGAATCACCTGCAGAGAGGAAGAATAGTACAGTGATCATTTGACAAGGAATTTCTCGGATTATTCAGGAACCTGTTTAATACTTACTATGGATTTAATCATCTTTTCAGTGATTCTTGGGCTTTTGATAAGAGCATATATGTCCCCTGTCCAGTAGAACTTTAAAATGTATTAAAAATCTTGCAATGTTTAAAGAAAGATATCAGAGTTTTTAAAACAAGAAATAAAAATGCAAACTTATTGAAATCCAGGGATATTTGGGCTTACCACATGTGTTATTAACTAGCCTGGACTAATTTTAACAGATTGTTATTTTTTTTTTTGAACTGTGAGTATACTCTGAGAAGTATCGTTAATAAATCATTGGATATACCTTCAAACATAGATGGCTGTTCTTCTCTTTAGAGATGCCTTTAAAGGGAAGGCTTAGGCTATCCGTATTAATAGATCTTGTGTATCAATTCCCACAGAAGATCGGGCCTCACTTGTTTGGCAAATAAGTAAAAACAATAGCACAATTTTAGAATCCATCGATAAGATGGGGAATCGCTATTTGTAGACATGCTCTTTAACACACACACAAGGTAAATAAATTTGTTATCATTCTCTGTATGAAAGATACTTGTTGCTTGTAACTCATTATTAATTATTTTATGTAAAATGTCAAAAGCCTAAGAATTGGCATAGTCTAAGTAGGCAAGCTCTCTTTTACTGTCTGTGCTTAACTGTTCTTGCGATTTTCTTCTTTTCATGTTTTTCTTCACAAATTGACTGAACTCGGCCTCCACCCGACCCATCCTTTTAAAGCCTGAACATAATGAATATACTGCGAGTCATATTTGCATTCTCTGTCTTTGGTATCCTCTTTATCCTGAGAAAACAGCAGCTGAGAGTCATTGAAAACTGACAGCCCTATTATCTGAAGTTCAAACCACACCGTCCTTTCTTTCACCATAAAAGGTGACGCATGCCAACTGTTGAGGTGTTAAATCTCAAATCTCTTTCTCTACTTTTAAGTTTTAAGATATATTTATTATTTCTCAGAAATAAATCGCTAGATAGGACATTGCAGCTCATTGTTAGCTAGTAGGTATTTAGAGACAGCCAGTGGGAAAGGACAGAGATGGCTCATAAATATTCACCAATTCTTTAACTATGAATTCAACTAATCATAGAAAAAGCATTCAAAAAATTGAATCCATAATCAGCAAATATAGATTTTTTCTAATTATTGCTTCTTAAACAATAAAATTTAACAACTATGAATATCTCATGTCCTTGAGTTAGGTATATCAAGAAGTCTAAAAATAAATTATGTGAGAGGTTTTGCATATTTGGGGAAATGCTACCGCATTTTTTATGAGGGGCCTTGAGTATGTGCAGAGTTGGGTATGTGAGGAAGGACCTGGAATTATATTGTTAGGGATAACAAGGGAAGAATTCTATTGTGCAAATGGAAACTCCAGTGAGTTATTAAACCTAGAAATTAAAAAGTCTACAAACACTAATTGTATCCAGAAAGTACAAATAATAAGCGGGATGAAATCTGATAGACTATGAGCTTTTTCTAAAAACTCACAATGCCTTATTTTATAAGAAAACATCAAACAATGGTTCTGGGATACAACAGCCTAAAGAACAGTGGAACATTGGTCAAACATTAGTCAAATGCAATTGATATTGATTTCAGATGAAATTCTTGAACCAATTATAAATAAACTTATTAGTGAGCACCTGAAAGAAGGAACAGATACCATTTGTCTTCAATAAGAGTTCACAAAGACTAAGTCATGTCAGACTAATTCAATTTTGTTTTTAATAGGGCTAGTAGCTTAATACATCAAGGGGTATTAGAGACACCACAGACAAGTCTGGGTTTCAGCCAGGCATTTGACAAGGTTTCTGATGTTCTCCTCATAAAAAGAAAATTAAAATGAGCCGGACTTAGAAGTAATTTCTGCTTGAAGAAAAGTTGATGGTCATGTCAAAACAATTTTAAAACATTTTTAAAAATGTATAATTCAATGTGCAAGTCACAGCTATGTGTTTGGTTTATCTAAACTCTCACAATCTGATGTGTCCTACGCATTCCTGAAGTTGGAAGAAGGAGACAAAAACAATGTAAATATATTAAATAGTCATGCAAATAGTAACTGGTGACAGCACAGTCACAGTGGGACTCCAGGAAGTTCAACTTGAAAATCACACCCAGAATCACCACGTGACACACCACTTTGACTTCTTTTCCTTGCGGCATTTTAATTAAGTGTAGCAGAGAAGATAGAAAAGGCACATTCATTACAATGGGCTTAATTTGAAGTAATGGGAAGTACCTCGGATGTAATTTATATCAGAGTTAGCCAGGGACATTAGATTTTCATAATTAGGGTAACAAAGTAGCAGATTTACTGGCTTTAAACAACGCAAATGCATTTCCCTACAGTTCTGTGCACATCAAGTCTAAACCAAATCTTACAGGGCTAAAATCCGAGTGCGAGTCAGTCTGTGTTTCATCAGGAAGCCCCACAGAGGGATCTGTTTAACGCTGTTTTTGGCTTCCAATAGATGCCTCCAGGGCTGAGTTTATTTGCTCAACTCTAGCACCCAATGCACTCTGTTATATTTCTCCTTCCTCTGTAGTTACATCATCCGTTACTTTTCCAATTTCTACCCACACCTTTGTGATTATGATTTTATGGGTATATCCAAATAATCCAGGATAATATCCTGTTTAATGATCTGTATTAATCAAATTCAATCCTCCTTGTAATCTACCATAGACTCGTGCTAGGATTTAGGATATGGACATATTTAAGTGGAATGAGTTACTTTGTCTACTGAGGTCCTGTAATATGTTCCTTTGGCATTGCAAGAGAATAATTCTAAGTCATACACTTTATTTTTCCCTTTCTATAGCCGCTTCCTTAATCTCACTAGTGTGGTTCCTAGTTTTCTGAGTGCTGATTAAAACCTCTGCTTTCTCTTGTCACCTTATTGGTAGTATATAACCAGCTTTGTCACTTACATTAACCATAATGTTTTGCAACTTAAAACCTAGTCTGGTGGTGTAGCTCAGTGGTGAAAGCACTTGCCTAGCAAGTGCAAGTCCCGGAGTTCAAGTCCCCAGATCCACTTAAACTAAGTGTGATCATGAAGGGCTGTAATCCTTACAATTAGAAACCTGAGGTAAAAGGATTGGTGTGGGTTTGAGGACATACTGGGATACACAGGGAGTTCATGACAGAGGAAGACTCTGTCTTTCTAAATAAATAAATAAATCCTTATGTTGGATGAAGAGTTATGGGAGACTCGATATATCAGTTTGGTTTTGTATATTTTTAAATTTTCCATGATATAGGTTTAAAACAGATCTGAATTTTATTGATGCTACAATAGTCATCCATATTGGAAGATCAACCTAATAGTGAATGTGATATTCTTAAATTAATAGAATTATAAAATAAAAGTAAGAAAGCATGTTTTTTGTGTTATTATAATACTTAAAAATTCAGTTATTATATGCTTGCTTGAGCACAGTGGACAAAACACAGAAAAACTGAAAAGCTTTTACAGAAAATAGAAATTTAGTAGATGAAATGTTTAGATTGTTTAAAATAATGAGAATTGTGGAATAATACAATTAAATGTGTACAGACTTATCATAGTAGAAAAGAAGTAGGTTTCTTTTCTCCTGGCAGCTGACATGTCCAATATTTAGACGATCTATAGAGATTTTGTAGCCTATAATATCTGGAGTTGTTCAAAGACAAAGTGAATAGTTTCAGTTGATAAGTGAAAGGCCCTGGGTTTGATTTCTCAGCACCACAAAAACTGGGCATGGTGGTGTATGCCTGTAAAGGCTTAGTCAGGAGGATTGCCTAGTCAGGACTAGCCTAGACTACAGAGACCCTGTATAAAATAATAACCAATGAAAGAAAGAAAGAAAAAGAAAGAAAGAAAGAAAGAAAAAATAAATTGGTGATGGAAAAAATCCTTGACCCTTTTAGCAAGCAACAATTTCTAAAATTGTTTAGGACTATCATTGCCTACTCTTACCACAGCAAAGTATTTATTCAAATAGAATCTCACAGTTTTGAATCAACCTAGAATGGGCAACCTGTGCATATATCTCCACCAAGGCCAATAAGGTGCATTGATAGTTACTGAAATAGCAAGTTCAGCTGGGTGTTCACAGAGGAAAGGTCAACATTTGAGCAATGACAATAAGCCAGAAAGAAGTAGTGCTCACTGAACAAGTAGTGTTTTCTTATGTGATCTCTGCAAACTAGTAGAGTACAATGTTTTGGGTGGGCTGTCTATCTGCTCTACACACATCTGGATCCTTCCTTTCAGCTGTATTAGTAGTAATCGTTTCCTTATATCCCTGTAGATATGCTTTGTAAATTTTGTGGGTTTAGTTATTATTACTATTATTATTATTATTATTATTACTATTATTATGTGCAGATTATTCCCATATACATTTTGGGGAATATGAGTTTTTTGAAATGATGTTTGGTTCCCCATGCACATTACTTTCAGGCAACTTCAGCTTCTTATCTGCTATGATAGGTGGATGGCAAGTACATTTCGTCAAGCATGCACAGACATGTGTACATTGAATATTTAAGCTCCTTCCAGCTGTCACAGACAATGGTATATGCAAAGAAGACATTTTAACTTATAATTGGCTTTAACCTCGCTTGTGCATAAATTTAACTCAGCTAAACTTATAAATATAGTAAGACTCCTTTGATCTTTATGTAAACAAAAAAAGGAATAATAAGAAAATAAGCAAGTGGCCATAAGGAGACTGGAGCCTGTGTGCTTTACCCAAGGTGACATTTCTGATTAGAGGTGAGCGAGCAGGGAGAAGGGCTAGACAGAAGGAGAACCTGGCTTTGAACCTGAGACTTCTAATTATAAGTTCAGTGCTCTTTTCCCTATGCCATGTGACCTTTCAAAGTAAAATGCCACATCTTTCCCTACATGGTGATTAGCTTTCAGTGTGACTTTCAGGAAGTGATTCTTCTGGGAGTGTGGAGGGGTTGGGGAGCAGATAGAGAGAGAAAATGGGGAGCGAGGGAGGGAGGGAGGGAGATCCCACGTGTAATACTCTTGTTAACCCTAGGAAATGAATTTGAATTATTTTTCTTATGAAACTAATCCGGGTTGGAATTAATGTGACATGACTAGCTCCTGTTTTCTCGTCTGGGGTGTGCCATATAGAGCTACTTTAAAAAAGTCCCCAGTGACATTTTAGAGTAAATACGACAAGCAAATGGAAATGTAATCACACAAGTCATATATGGTGTGAGTCATTTGTAAAGTTCACTACGAATGAGCTATACCGCACAGAATCCATTTATCACTTACGGAAATGAGCTCATCTGCTTTTACATAAGAAGGGAGAAATCTTACAGTGTAGGAAGCGTCAGTGAAGCCAGAAAGTGTCCAAATTACCATTCTCCAGTGGCTTGGGTTCAAATAATCTAACTATTAGGATATTCCCTAGTCCCTCCCTTCCTGATAAATGCCAGTAGAGCAAAAGACTGGAAAATATGAAGAATATATGTATAATATTAATATTTTGTCTGTTCAAAGGGTATTTGAATCAAAGAGAGCTGGATATCAATGCTGTTTAAATTCCATTTTGTATCTCTGATTTCTTACTTTATGAGTAATATGCAGTTAATTATTTTCTCTGTGATACATACAGCAAGTTCAAAGGCACACACATACCTTATACTGAACTGAAATGAAACCACCTCTATCACTATACAGAGGTCGTAAACATTGAAGCTAACATAATTTATATTCTCTGAGAGTCCCCTCTCTCTGCCGTTGTCAATAACTATCTGAAATTGGTTTCAAAGATAACTGTTTTCCAAAAGTGAAAGTATAAAAAAGAGATGCGTGATATATTATACAAAATTTTTTCAAAATGCACAAGTTGCATTGGTTCTCCTGCCCTAACATGTACTCCGTAGCAGTAAGTCAGTGACCTTGCTTAGTACATATTAAAAATTGACAATATGAGAACACAGAATACTGATAAAGGATGCAAAGCCAGAATCGCAAGGAAAATCACAAAATACCAATCCACACCTCGCCTTCTTCTTTTTCCCTAGGCTCGATATTTGGCCTCTTCCCCAGGTGATTTTTGTTTGGGGGTATCATGAGCCTCTTTATCTCTTATCAGAGAAAATTATTCCACTTCCTGAGTGCTGAAAGACTAAGGTTGTTTCACGACTTGGGTTGGGCCTCGCTCTTAGGATGTCTCTACTAAACACTAGTAGGTGGGACTGGAGAAATATATATGCATGTATCTTAAAATCACATGGTAGGGATATTTGCCTGCACTTACTCTAACAAAATTCCCTCCTTTCACTATCCTTCCATTCATGCTCCTCTGTCTCATTCTAGCATGTGTGCCTGCTTGCCTTTAGGATTTTATGTATTTTTAAAGTTATGCACCCTTGAGACTTTGAAGTATTTGGAGTGCTTTTGTTTGCTTGGTTTCCTTTGCATCTGTTGCAGAACTAGAGCCAACCATTTATTTTTAGTGACTGGCCTTAATAATTCATTGGTAGATTAGAGAATACGCAATGCTAACTGAACAAAATTACCCTGAGTACCATAGTTGAAAGTGAATTCAATCCAGTTTCTTGGTCTTCTACTCCTTGTATTCAGGTCATTTAGTTCTTTACTCAATAACTGGTGGTGTCTCCTATGCATTGCCTGATTTTTAAAAGCCAGTTCTTTCTGAGGCTTCAGTAGTAGAAATCTTATCATCTACAGTGTGGAGAACTCAAAGAAAAGCTTGTTGCAAAAATGGAGCTCATGTAAACATTTCTCATCTAAGAAATCCCACCAAGAAAATCTCTTGCCATCCAATGAACCTCTCTTTACCTTGGTCAACTAGCTGTCTCATTGACCTGATGTTACATGAACCTCGAAGATTAAGATTTCTAATGGCTGGATTTAAAGACAGTGTGAATGCTTAGTCTATTACTGCTACTCATGTTGTGTAAAAGCCCATGCCAGGAAGGTCGGATCAGGGGCGAACACAGTGCACATTCCTCAAGAAGGCCTGTGAAAAGCCACACCAGAGATACAACTGGTTACAAAGGGCCTTACTTTTACTTATAAAGTCAATTCTCTTGAGTAGACTTCTATGCTCTTAAGATTTTGTGGGGCATTTTTGTGTTTCAACATAGACTACAGAATTATTTTGCCTAACAATCAGTTTTACATTTAAATTAGTTTAAGTATATTTACTGAACTACTGATTGACATATTGGGTTCTATTTGGTTCTACTGAAATGCATGAAAATATGTTTAGAACCAAGAGATTGAGCAATGCTTTAGAAAGAGGAAAAAATTAAAACATTGCAAAGAACTAAAGTTGCTCAAAAGATTTTGTGATCTAGTTTTTTTTTTATTAAAACAATAAAGAAACTCCAGAGGGAACAAATAACAGGGTATAATAAAGAGCTGTGGAAATTTTAAGGAAAGAAATTATTTTTAGCCAGCTCAACAGCTTATCCACAAGTCAGGATGACTTTAAATTCTCATGGCAAATATTTTCTTTTTTCCCCTTTATACCTTATAATTATTATTAATGTTACTTGAAAATTACGCATTGAATAAATGCAGCTTGGTCTCTGACTGCCCTGAAGAAATATAGCCAAATGGCTAAATTTTTATGCCTAACTTGGAAACATTTTTTGATTTTTAGATAATTCCCTCTATAACAAAATATGTTTTGTGAGATGAGAAAATTTATCATTATCATCATGACCTTTATTGCACCAGCTTTTCCCATATCCTTCTGCATTCTGAGATACTTTCCCATAACTTCAGATACAGTTGGAAGCGACCACTGCATTTACAATCATCAAATGAGCATTGAAATCCTTGAATTTCATCTGACCCAGGCGATTGCTAACCTTACTGCAATAAATTGCTTGGTACATTAGTATGTAGAATGCAAAAGAGAAAAAAAAAATCTACCTCATTCACTATTTTGTGCATGTGCATGTTCACCTGTGTGTACATTGACACAGAGAACAATAAATAATAAAAATAGAAGGGCTTTGGATGTATAAAATTTAAGTTTATTTCCTCAGTGTAAACATGGACAATTGTAGGTTAATCAAATTAATTATTCTTTAACATTGTTAGGTTGCATTTTTAAGGAAAGATTTAAAAATTATATATGGTAAAGGTTATTTTCTAAGACTTTTATAGTAATAATTAAGATGTGTAAGAAAAATGTATGTTGCATTGACTAGCAAGAAAAAGAAAATACTGGTTCCAGAATGCTGACCACATGTTAACAGCTTGCAAAATCAGAATTTGATATATCAGTGACCACCAAGGGTATTAGTTTTGGTTCTTACAAAAGGCATAATATAGAGAAATTATAACCAAAAGATCTATTTGGAAGGCCTACAAGTCTGAGGACAGAGGTAATTTTAGATGGCAGTCTGCACTTTCGAGGCTTGAAGGGTCTGATGGCTGCTCAGCTGCGAGGTAGAACCCCCTTCTGTCCGGGTCGGCAGGACACCTGGTGAAAGTCTGCTGTAAATCTCGGTTGATCAAAGGACAATGGTGAAGATCAGAGACCGAAGATCAGCAACTGAAAATTAGCAACAGGTAAACAGGCACAGATCAACATTGGAGTTAATCTATGATGAAGATCTGCAGCATATTTGTAGACAATTGCGAAGGTGACAACTTTCCCAGAGGAAAAGGCTGTAACGATCTTTCTTCTTCCTTCCTTTTATGTAGTTAGAGTTCACAGCTGGCACCTCCCACATCAGTGTTCTTCACTCATTTGCTGGTCCACAAATCACTCGCACTCTAATCCAGGCTGGTTTCTAATTGCCTAATCTGGATGTGGTTCCTTAACCATGACCCATACACGGTTCATGATTGCTTCGAGTTGACATAATCTCTCCAATGGCCACACCAGGTTATGAATCTCAGAATCTGTGTCTGTTTCTAAATGTTGTACCTCTTAAAAACAAAATCATTTTTTCTTATTTTAGCGCCAAAGAAGAAGTATTAAATTTGAAGACAATGAGGCACTTATTTGCTTTAATCCTTGTGGAAGGTTGAAATCTGACTCTCAAAAATTCTGAATCTCTTTTCAAGTTATTATGAGCATCTTAAATAATAATGACCACTTCAAGTCTATCAGAAACCTTTGGTTAATTTTTTGAAAGTAACTTTTTAAAAAGTATTTTCTATACAATCAACCTAATTTTGTACTGATATTAGTGCTAATTCTGTACCAAAATAAAATAGATTGTTAGTAATTAAAATTATTGCTATAGTAATTATAAAATAAAATCTCTCTCTCTCTCCCTCTATCTCTATATATTAACTCTCTCTCTCTCTCTCTCTCTCTCTCTCTCTCTCTATATATATATATATATATATATATATATATATATATATATATATATGGTAGATGGTTACCATTCAGATTACTAAATGATAGAATCCAGACTGTTTGAAATAAAACAGATGCTCTGAAAAATATTGAACTTGTATTTAGTTTATACAGTTTTCCCATTAATACCATTATCTATTTAGCACATCCATTACATATCCTCAGTGTTAATTTAGACAGAAAAAAATGTAGAACTTCAAAAGGGAATCTTCCATTAAATTAAGGATGTTGACTTTAATGGATGTCCCAAATAGACATGGAAATTAACAGGATGAAAAAACAAGTCGATTATAAGTGGCTCCATTATAATTTGTTATGCCACATAGAATAAAAATACTAGGATGGAATTCATTAGAAAAAGAGTAAAACATATTTCCATAGAAGATCTTTACAGCCTGTAATATAAGAATAGAAAACAATTTCTGAAATCATATATAAAACATGGCTTATCATTATTCTGAATAAATCTATAACTTGCCCCCCCATCCTAATCTTTATGAGGCTTAAGTCATTGTGATGGTCAAATACTTAAAAATGGTGATCAAATATTGTTTAATGTCCTCCTTCTTTGCGCCTCAGTACCTGCTCAGGCATGTTGAACTGCTGTTCATCCCACTTAAAGTCCTCTTCCTCTCGCCCAGCCCACTTTTTTACAAATACCTATTATTATGTTGTTTATATCACTTGCAGTTCCTTTTTGGTAATTCATTCTTTGGAATTGAAAATCTTTTTTTTCCAAGACATTTCTATTCAAGTGCCAATATCCCTAAGCTACAAAGGAACAACTCAATGAAGTCACAAGTGGTAAGGTTTTCCCAACAAAGTTATGTCCCCAATTTGGTGAATGGCGACAGTGAGAATGTGAAGCAGAAACTAACCTATGCTTAAGAACAAAAGATGAGAGTGTGGGGCCCACAGAAAGTGCAGAAAGAGGAGGTGGAATGTGACCCATTTTGAAAGGAAGACCAGGAATTAACCCAGGCAGTTCTGAGTTCTGCTGCTGGTAACCAGGCAATGCAGATGCTTCATCAAGGAGACGAAATGGGAAGTGGGAGTTGTAGGGGTGGGTGTGGGATAGTCAAAAAGTGGAGAGGGAAAGACTTTGCAACTCTGACGCTATATATGTGTGTAAAAAATGCTTCCGGTTTATATAAACATGTGTCACATATATATTTATTAATACAGCAAGGAAAATAAATTTTAAAAGAAAAAAGAAAACCGCATAAAGGAGGTTCTATATTTTGGACACATGAACATAGTAATACAATGGCTAGAATATTTTTAAACATGATGTAATCAAAGAAATTTACATGATATATGTACAGATTATCTGGGTCTGTGGAATAAGTGTGCATAGCTCAAAGTGCTGGAGGCATATTTGGGAGGGAGGTAAGAATTAATGAATAGTCAGTTACTAGATGACAGAACACTATCATAAAAGATTTGATCATTGACTTAAAGGACATGGTGACTAAAAATGGAAGTTTAGACAAATGGATATTCTACTCTTTAGCAACTTTAGCCTGAGTAGCATCTGGGGGAACAGAGAAGCAGCAGCCCTTCAGAAAGCTACTGCTTAATCTAGGTTGATATCAGGCAATAAATAAAAAGGATGAGCTTAGGTAGTGTCAGAAATGTAATGGCCAATTAGTGAAGAACTTAGTAAGAGTTCTGAAATAAAAATCTTGGCGGTGAAGGCCCATGAAGGGGAAAGTCCTGTCCTTTAAGAAAAGGCCTCCATAGGTATTAATTCCATAGTCATTTGTTGCATATTGATTTCAACATAAAATTTGTATTTTTTTTTCACACAAGAAAAAAACATTTGGAAGAGAATCAAGCAAGAAAATCTTATTCTCACCCCAGTCGTCATGGAGTGAGAACTCAGGTCTAAACAATGTCTTTTTAGTGAACACAAAGAAAGGGCAAAAGGACGCAATTTCAGAGCCTTCCTTGACAAAGTGAGACCGAGACCTGTTACCTTTTCAATTTTTTCCTTGCAATTAAGTCCTAACTTTTCAATTTGCTGGGTCACTCTTCTAAGGTGTCTTTTTCTCTCTTAAAACCAGTGAACCAGATACATAACATATTAAGATAGAGGCTTTTACTTTTGTCCTGAACTTTGTAGAGGGTTACAGATGTGCAACTGCTGCCTTAACCGTAAATCAAGGCATTTTGACTTGGTTCAGATCTTAAGTAATCACGTTTCTACTTTACCATGTTCCCGTGGCCAGGTGAGCTCACCTTCTGTTCTGCTAATAATCACACTAAGGAACTAAGTCGGCATTAGAAGAATCGTCCTCTAGGATGAAGCACTGTGTTGCTTGGTTACCAGCAATAGAACTCAGAATTTAAGGAGCCAGGGATCCTACAGTCTAGTGAAAATCTCTTTCCAATAAATAGCTTTTCACAAGGATAGAGCATTGAATTGAACAACCAATCACTTTTTTTTTCTTTTTTCATGACCAAGCCACTCCTGAATGCAGTGTGTAGCCTAGGCTAGACGTAGGCCCATTGGCAATCTTCCTAACTCAGCATCTGGAGTGCTAGGATTACAGATGTGTGCCCCCATATCCAGTTTATGTGGTGCTGGGAATTGAACTCAGGGCTTTGTGCTTGCTAGGAGTGCTGTAACCACTGTACCTTTTCTTCAGTCATGTTTATTTGATTTTTGTTGAGCATTATACAGTTTTTATGGTAAAAAAATATGTAGAAATGTGCAGCTTGAACAAAGCCCCTTGTGCACTAGAAGGAAAATAACAAGAAAAGAATGAAAAGTTTTTACTCATAAACTAATTTCAATTTTTTTGATCCGGCATGGATTAAGGCAGAGGCTTACTCTGTAGCCAGGCTGGTCAGGAATTCACTATGTAGGCCTGAATAGCTTTAGACTCATGGCAGTCCTCCTGCCTCTGCCTCCCTGATGCTGGCATTATAGGCATACACCACCATGCCTAGGTCTGTATGGTTCTGGGAAATCAAACTCAGGGCCTTGTGCTTGCAAGGTAAGTGCTTTAACAGCTTTGCTATCCCTCCAGCCCTAAACTATTTGTGATATATATTTGAGACAGGATCTCTCTCTCTGTGGCCTAGGCTGGTCCTGAACTCACTGTGGAGGCCAGGCTGGCCTTGGACTCATGGCAACTCTCCTGCCTCAGCCTCCCGAGTGCTGGGATTACAGGTATGCGCCACCGTGGTTCACTTATGTGGGGGAATTGAACTCGAGTACTCAGCACTTAATTTATCACTTGTAGGCAAGCACTTTAACTGCTGAGCCATTCGTCCAGCCCCATGATTTGTGTAAACTTTAAAAAGTGATCTGACACCTGAGAAATAATTAGAACGTAAGTCTGAGAATGAGAGGAAGGGGGAACAAAATGAGGAAGCCATTGTTTACAATGATTCAACAGTTCTCAAGTTTAGAGTAAATGGGAATCACCTGGAAAGCTTGTACGAACGTATTTCTGGGTCCTACTGAGGGCTTATGATTTGGGAGGCACAGGATGGAGTCCAAGTGTGTGCAGACATTGCATTTCTGATACATTTCAAGATGATCCTGCTCTTGGCCCAGGGACGCACTTTGAGAACCAGTGGATTAAAGAAATGAAAAAAGGTAATTGGGGCTTGTTGTGGCTTGCTTGATATACGCATGGAAATAAGTAACTTAAGAGACAGAAATGGATAGAAGACACACAGATTATGTAAAATATTATAAGATTTTTTTCATTATTTAAAAGACCTTATGGGATTTTAAGAAAGGAGCTGTTGTAATTACATCTGGTTTGTGATGTGTGCACTTGGTTGGTATTGTAGAGAGTGGGTTAAAGGGACGGCCAGAATTCTAGTAAAGAGAAATGCACATGAACACAATGCTGAGTCATAGGAGTTATAATACAAAGGTTTAGAAATATGCAAGAATTTCACAAGAAAAAAATCAGTATGATTAAATGAACCATTTGAGGTAAGAGTATTGGAGAGTGAAGGGACACACTGTGACTCCTGGAATTCTGCTTTGCACATGTTGGTGATCCCATCCGGGAGAAGGAGATTTCTAGAAGAAGGCCAGGTCGGAGATGGAGGTAAGGAAAGAAGAGGGAATTAGGATATAAATTTAGGATAGAGAAGTTCTTTTTTTAATAGAAATATCAAACTGGATTGTAGATATATTTGGGTCTTAGCTGAGTTGAGACATAGGAAACAAAAATACAAATTTGAAATTCATTGTCTAGTAATAAGATTTGAAGTTATGGGCCTAAGACTTAGTTTATTGAAGAAGTACTAGTCAATAAAAAGAGCATTATTTTTGTTTTGTTGTTTTTCTGTTTTGTTTTGATTTTAAGGTACTTGGGATCAAGACCTGAGACTTCATACTAAGTTGCATCTCCAGCTATTTTTTTGTTTTAGATTTTAAGTCAGAGTCTCACTAAGTTTGTTTGTGAGTTTCCCCGACTAGGTTTAAACAAGTAATCCCCTTGACTTAGCACCCCAGACTGCTGAGATTCCAGGCCCACACCATGGGGATTGGCATAGAAAGTACCTTATTAAAGGAAGCTGAAAAGTAATAGGAAAATAAACACATAGAAAAAAACAAGATGTTGTTAAGATTTTCATTTTCATATGGGAATCGTTTTTAGTACCATTTTCCTGTTTTAGAAAATGTATAGGACCATCTACTTAATTTTCATGGCCTGACATTTCACCAATTAGGCCATTTTGGAGGTTAAGGTTAAGATTTCACACAGGCCAGGACTTTAATCTTGGGATTCTCGATTATGGTAATTGTCTATCTGTTACTGTGAATTGATACCTGAGGTATATAATTTAAAATGCAAAAAGGTTTATTTTGGCTCACAGTTTCAGAAGCGTCAGTCCATGATCACTTGGCCCTGTTGCTTTGGGTCTGATGCTGTGCTCTACATCATAGTGGGAATGCATGTTAAGGTATGTCAGTCCACATTATGTAAACAAGGAAACAGAAAGGAGCTGGAGTCACTGTGTCACCTGCAAGGGCATACTCCAGCAATCTACCTGGCCCCAACTTTCAATACTACCAAAAGCTGAGGACTAAGTTTTAACACATGAATCATTGGGACATATTCATTCTCTCTTATTTTCAAGTGCTTCATTTCACTTTCTTCTTTCTATGGACTCCTTCAGATAATACACATTAGTAGAAGATATGCTTGAAGACATTTGTTTCCTTGTAGATTCACGGTATGGAGCGCAGCAGGAAAGATTTGTTGTTTTTTCCCCCTTTTTGTTGAGAAAAGACATCTGACAAAATGTCAGCACTTAATTTTTCTTGATTATTTATTTTCTCTGAATTGCACAGTTTACTTGGCCAAGTAAGTCATTCACTGACCCACATTTTAGAGGTCTCATTGAGAGAAGAGAGAGCTGGCCCTAACAGTATTAAAATGCTGCTGACTAGACTTGCCAACTATGTTCTGTCTGAAATCTTAGTTTCTCTTCACTGTGCCTGGAGCTCTCCACATCCGGAACCTCAGAAGGCCTGTTGATGTGCAAGACTCTTTTCCTGCTTGCTGAAGTTGAAGCACAAGCTCTTTCAGACATTTTGGGACCTGCCTGTTCACTTTCATAACTGTTATAATTTCTCAGCAGATTGGTGGGACAAAGAGAACCTTTCACAAACAGAATTTATTTTGCAGACATTCAGTGTGCATTTTTTCTCCCATCTACTAAATTATTCACAATTATCTTATCCATTTAGATAAAAAAAATTGCAAAATTTTGGTCTTGTTCCCTTCTTTCTTCCTCATCTTCTTTCTCTTCTCTTTCCCAGTAATTCATTGTGAATTTTTACCTTTAATTCTCCTACATTTTTATTTTGAAAAAAAAAGAACTCAAGTATCTTTTTTTTCTATTACTTAGTTCATTCATTTGACCTTTGCCTTTCAATGTCATTTAAATGGTCTGGGTATACACTGCCAAAACATTTGACTATTGCTTTATTTTTAAAATTTATTTATTCATTTATTGTTATGATAGTACTGGGAATCAAGCCTAGGGCCTTCACACTCAGCTAAACACCCAGATCATTTTTCATTTTTCAGTTTGTGATAGAGTCTCACAAAGTGGTCAAGTTTCCCGGCTGGGCTCAAACTTGTGATCCTTCTGCCTCAGCCTTTCAGAATGCTGGGATGGGTTATAGGCCTATACCACTGTGTTGGCTTACTGTCATGTTATGAAAATTATTCATGTATCTGTACATGAGGGGATAGCAAACTCATTCTGTTTAGGTTTTGTAGGCCATATTACCCATGTCCCACCTTCTGAATTCTTATTTTTGCAGCAGAAGAGCTATATATATCATATGTACCTGAGCGGGTATGTCTATGTTCCAATAACATTTATTTGCAAGAACAGGTGGCTGGCTGTATTTTGCCTACAGGGCATAGTTTTTCAACTTCTGTTCTAGAAATACTAACTTAGGTTTCTAACAAGTAATGTTATGCATATACTATTTTCATTTAAATTATACTCTGCCTAAAATTTATTTTGGTATATCACATTCAATAATAATCTTACTGCATACTTTCTTCTAAAATAATTGTCAAATATTCTAATATGATATTCAGTCATGCATTCTTTTCTTATAAGTTAGTGAGCCTAACTTTATTATATATAAAAGAATTTTTTTACCTCATGCTTGTAAAGTCTTTTCTCTAGGATTCATACATATTATATAAAAATATATAAAACCACAATGCATATTTCTTTGAATGTGTAACTAACACAACAGATATTAGTGTACCACTTCCCTCCCAGATATAATAATAATAGTAGCTAAAATACAGCTTTATATTATGCTAAACAAGTAGAGAGTAGAGAAAAAAATCACCTTTTAGATCATCATTCCATTTTCCCCTTTTTTGCATTCAGTGAGAATTCTTCTTTTTCCTGTTTTTTGCACACTCTGATGACACAACTTCCCTTTTGCTCTTAAAAAGCTTTCTCAACTTATAAAAGCCACTCACTGTGACTTCACTTGGTGAAAGGCTCATTATAATTTCCAAGACCTTGTTGTTTTACCATCTTTGAAACCAAATAAAAATGACACTTCTAAACACTCCACTAAAACAAACTAGATTTATTCTGAAGAGTTCAGTGAATAGCATTTTGAATGAGATCCATAATGGGCTTTTTAATTAAACGAATATAGTCATTTCATAGAGGCAATTCTCATTAGTCGAGCAGGATTGAGATGACCGTTTCATTCTAATTGAGCTGTGTGTTTATAAAAGGGGCCTCATTTTAAGGTTGGTTTGAGTAGATTTATATCTAATTATGTCATGGTACCTAATACAAATTCAAAAGGTAAATATTAGCTAACCCAATGACAAATGGTCTCAATAAAAATGAACTTCTTCTGATAATTTTTAATCATTTCTACTGGAGGAGAGATTTTCCCTATTGCCTTCTATCAATGATTTTAATTAAATTAGGTTTCTTTAACTTAAACTAAAAGATAAATCTGTATCCCCAAAATGTGTGTGTTGTAGCTCTAAAGCTCAGCTTCAACTGAGCTTAACTATAATGTGCTATGATTGGATACAGGAATGCTAAGGGAACAATTAAGTTTAAATACAAAGGTTATAAGGAGATTCTAAGAATAGGCTCCTGATCTGACAGGATTAGTGTCCTTATAGAAAAGACATCAGAGGAAAGGTTCTGGCTCCCTGTCTCTGTCTTTGTCATAGAAAGGGTGTGCATGGAAATGGGGGAAGGAATATGGCACCTCTATCAATGACTTGTCCTCCCCACGTTCAGTCAGAGAGCCAAAAACCATTCTTCCATTTCCTTTTGAGAGGACTGGAGAGATTTTATTATATAGTCCTGTTGACAAAATCATTGTTCACTCATGATTAACTCAAATTTCAGCCACCCTCCACACCTGGAGGTTGGGCAGTGGTGCTGAGGGCCCAACAGGCAGATAAAGTGTAAACATTTGGTTGGTTCTTCTACCAATCCCTTATTTTTATTATTTTTAGATGAGTTTTGTCGTTGTTGTACGAACTGGTTTATATGGATTTATACGGACTCCACTGATCCTTTTGTTTCAGCTTCCGTGTTACAAGTGCTCTTCCAACACCCTGACTCCAACCCCTTTTTTTAGTGATTTCCAACTCCTACCTAATTGACACAAGCCCAGATACTGCTGAACATGGCTTTTTAAAAACAATAAAAATAATTCCCTCATTTCACTTTCATCAGTCTTATCATTTAGAAGATCCCAAGGACTACAGAAGATCTATGCCAGGTATAGGAATAGGATATACTTGTTATTATAAATCATAATATGATTGCATCCTTGGTATGATGTGTTACTGTTGCTTCACATCCACAATCTCCATCTAACTTTAAAAAATATAAAATTATATTGAAAGACTAATAATACTTGGCAACACTCCACTAAATATGAAGGTTATCAAACAAGAAAAAGTCTGAGAAAAGTTTATAATCTTAACACAATTAATTTCTTGAGATAGGGTCTGTCTATGTAGCCCAGGCTGCTCCTGAACTCACTATGGAGCCCAGGCTAGCCTTGGACTCAGAGCAACACTGTCTCAGCTTCCAAGTAATGAGATTACAGGATTGGGACACCATGTCCAGCTTTTGTGGTGCCCGGTAATAAAACTCAGGAACTTAGCACTTGCAAGGCAAGCGCTTTTACTTCTGAGCCATTCCTCCAGCCCCTAACAAAATTTTTAAAAATTCATTTAAAAATATATATACAAAGGATGCTTTTTTATTTGATTTTTTTTATAAAGAGACAGTAAGACCTGTAGACCACGTTGGAGAAGACTCTCACTGCACAATCAGTAGTTCTAATGCTGTTAAGTGTCCCACACAGAGTCACTTACTAAATCCCTTTTCTCAGGCCGCATGTGTGTTAGTCAGGAAGGGTTAGGCTCAGTCACTGGAGAGAGTGGAAAAGAAAAGAAAGAATAATAAATAAAAAAGAAAAGAAAAATAGTGGCTTAAACCTATCTAATTTTATTTCTCTCTCAGATTTCACTTTACAGTTTGGGACACCACGGGGCCCTCTTACTCAGAGATCAGGACCCATGGGAGACTCACATGCCACCAGTATCTTAAACAAGTTTGACTTTTACCAAATCAAGCAAAGATGTCATATATGATTACATATAGGTTCAAGAATAATACATGCTGCTTTGGCAAATAGCCCATTCACTAGATGGTATCCTATGACCCTGGCTGGCTGGAAAGGATTTCAGAAATCAGGTTTACAACATATACTGCTTAGTGAGGAGTCATTTCATATATGTTCTAACTTTCTCATTCATCACCACCTCCCAAATCACATTTATTCTGTTATTATTTACAAAATATTGGAGAATTTTGTTTACTGTTCTGAATTCACAACCTTCTCATCTTTTTCTCTGGAGGAGCAGAGAACATTAATCTTCCTGTCAACCTCTCAGCTGTCGACTAAGTGCTGTAGTTATACTCCTCTAATTTGTCTGACCAAGATTTTAAATGGAAAGAAAATAAGAAACATGAAATGAGTGTTTGTGCAAATATAACATGCAGGCCATTATTTTTAAGTTATTGCCTTAGTGATAGGGAGAAGTGCATTTGCTAAAATGATTACTCTAAGATTATCTTCCATTTCAGCGTCATAAATTCATGCATGGTTCTGAACTGCATGTTGATCAACCCTGGTGAGTCTTCATTTTCCTAAGGAAATTGTCCTCTTGCCTTTAAATTGGATAATTACAATACTAACAACCCACTCCAAATGTAAACACCCATCCCCTAAGATGCTGTTTTGACATGCGTTTATTGCACGTTTGTCTATAAGTACAGTTGAATTAGCTTTTGCGTCTTCTTGCAAACCCGGTTTATATTTACCTTTCTTAATTATATCAAGAACTAAATGATGACAAATTACCAGCTCTTTCACGATGTTGTGGTAGTTCAAGGCTATTGGAAAAACGTGTTGGGAAAAAAATGTGTAGAGTGGTTTGAGATGTAAATACTGTCACTATTGGCACAGTGTTACATATAATTTTCAACTGATAACTGACAGCAGCCGTTCCACTAATTACACAGACACGCGATGCAAACACTCAAACATGTACGTGCACACACATGTACACACACGATTTATCCAATCTCTTTTATAATTTGTTCAAGCATTAAAGAAAATCCATTATGGAATGCCTAGAAAAAAACTTCTTTGTGAACTCCTCTTCTGTTCGTGGTGTCTGTTGTATCGTCCTGTTCTAAGAAATGTCAGGTGAGTTCGTTTTTCACCCAGATAACCTGTGTTCTGATCCACATCTTTGTAAAGCTGAGTATTGTGTAAATTCAAGAAATATTACCTCTCCTAAAGAAAAAAATGTAAGAGGCTTTTTATATTCTTTCAGAGAATGCGCTCCTGCTAGGTACAAAAGAAACCTTATGATCTATCAGACTTGCTTCTGTTAAGTCGGATCTCAAACCTCCCAACACTCCAATTTTTCCTGCTTCATAACCCTCTGAATAGGATGCTTCTTCCCTTTCCATGTTGCTCTTACCATTCACAATAATCAATTGAAGAGTCATGACTTTATTTTGACCTGCAAGTCTCTTGACTTGAGCTGCTCTATTGAACCACTTTGTTCATCAAAAAATGTAGGTGTTGCGCTTAGAAGGAAGAAAAAAATAAGCCAATTATATCAACATTATAAAAACGACCTCCTCTCCGCCTCCAACACCATGTGTCCTCCATATGGAATCATGCTTCTTAACACCTTAACCCGTTTCTTCTCCATTTCTGGGTCTCTATGGAGGTGACCATTGCTCGTGACTCAAAGAGAACCATAGATATCATTTTCTTCTGAAATATACTCTCATTTTTTTTTAAAAAAATCCTAGACCTTTTTTCTTGCCTCATGATCTCCATATGGCTGTCCTGATTTTACAGGACTGTTTCAGTGTATTAAGACTCATTGTTGACTTGGATGCATCCTTCTAAAATTTCCATGAAACTAAATACAACTTGAGAAATTTTTGCTTCTTCAATGTGGCAGTGCATAGTTCTTGAAACACAGTCAGCAATCAAAACTTGCTAAGTTGATTCAAAATTAAGTAATTAGGATTATGATAGATAAAGTGTATGAAGAATGTAGTGTGCCAGACATTCAACATTTTACATACATTGTCTTGGTTAACACTTATACTTCTTTCCAAAGGCAGTGCTATCACCTTGACATTAGAAGTGCGACAGGTTAAGATGTTTACACATCCAGTTACTGGAACAGGTAGGAGTCATACTTAAATTTACATGATCATAAAACCAATATTCTGTTACTACTGTTAGTACTTTGCAGGAAGAAATGAATTATTCTCTTAAGTTTTGTTGGTTTTGGACTTTCTAATTTAATGTCAAAACTTGATGTTGATTTCTGGCCAAAAGTGTAAAATTTTATTTATGTAATTTTATTACATATGTTGATGTCTTTTATACTGAATTTTCTTCAAAATAGTTTCACACACGCAGGAAATCATTCATCAGCACAGAGTTCTCAATAACCATTGCCCAAATTTTTCCTCTTAATTATGTTATTTCCTTTTCAAAGAAGTTTTTTTTTTTTTAATAATGATACTTAGGGGCATAAGATGCTTTCTGTAGCTGGGATTTCTAATCTCAGTTTTCTAAGGAATCTCCAAGCACTTTCCATGGGGACTGAATGAGACTGCAGAATCTCCAGTAGTGTAGAATTGTCTCTTCATTCACACAGCCTCATCAACAATTGTTTTCGAGTTCTATATGTAAGTCATTCTCAATGGACTGACATGGAATCTCAGTATTATGTTAATTTGCATTTCTCTGCTGGCCTAAGATGTAGAATATTTTTTCATGTGTTTATTGGCCTTTTATACTTCTCCTGAGAAGTGTCTTTTCATTTCAGTTGCTCATTTTTAATGAGGTCATTTATTTTGGTCTTTCTTTTGTTTTTGCCTTATTTATGTATTCTGTTTAGTAACTCTGTCTGAGGCATAGCTGGAAAATTTTCTCTCCCATTTCTCTGTGGGCTGTTACTTCAGCCTGTTGAATGTTCTTTGCTGTGCAGAAGCACAGTGTTTCACGTAGTCCCATTTCCTGTTTCATGCTGTTATTTCTCGCACAGTTGGCCTTCTGTTTATGAAATCTTCTCCTGTCCCTGTGTCTTCTAGCATTTTACTTATTTTTGTCTTTCAGCAGGTGCAGGGTTTCTGTTTTGAGATCTAGCTCTTCAATCCTTTGGGATTTGATTTGCATATATGCTGAAAGGTTTAGGTTTGATTTTATATAGGGTGGTGAAAGCTGTGGGTGTAGCCTCATTCGTCTGTGTGTGGGTAGCCTGTTTTTACAACGTCATTTGTTGAAGACACTCTTACTTCTTTCCAGTGAGTGGTTTTTGCCCCTTTGTTGAAAATCAGATCACTAAGGCTGCTCAGGTTGGTCTCTGTTCCATTATTCTTCCTATCGGTTACTGTACCACTTTCATATAAATTTAATCAACATTTTATTTTAGCATAATTTTACTTATGGAATTATGATTATTTCATCTTTGTCTTTGTTGCTCAGAATTGCATTAGACTTTGTGGGTCATTTCTGATTTTATATAAATTTTAGAGTTTTTTTCTATTTCTGTGAAGAATGGTATTTGTGTTTTGATTGAAATGCCATTGTATTCATGTAATAATTTTGGAAGTATGGCTATTTTGACAATATTAGTCTTCTTATCAAGGAATATTGTATGCTCCCACTTTCTAAAATCCTCTTCAATTCCTTTCTTCAGGGTTCTGTAGTCTTGTCTATAGATAGCCTTCACTTCTTTGACAGGGTTTATTCCTAAGTGCATGTTTACTTATTTATTTTGTTATGGTGAATGGGGTTAATTTCTTGATTTCATTCCCATTGTGTTCATTATTAATATATAGGAATGGTACTGACTTGAAAGTAATAATTTTATAACCTACAACTTTGCTGAATTTAGTTACTTGTTCCAAGAGACCTCTGATAGAATTTTCTGGGTCTTCAAAGCAGTTCACATCCAAGTGATGTTCTTTTTATAATTTGTTGCAATCTTTTGTAAGTATCTTGTTGCTTATTTTTGCATGTATATTCATTAGATAAGTTGGCGTGTAGTGTACTTTTTTGAGTCTTTGTCTTGCTTGGAAATAAAATTATGCTGGTCTCAAAAATGAATTTGATCATTTTTATTTCTTTTTGGTTTCTTGAAAGAGTTTCAAGAGTATTGGGATTAAATCTTCCCTAAATTTCTGGCAGAATTCTGCTGTGAATTCATCATGTCTGGAGCTCTTTTTCGTTGGAAGTATTTTCTTTACATCCTCAAATTAGTAGCTGGTTATTGCTCTAGTCAGGTGTTTGATTTCTTCTTGCCTCAGTTTTATAACTGGATATGCATGTAGAAATTTATACATTCCTTCTAGGTTTTAAAATATATTAGAGTATAAGTTTTCAAAGTAGCTTGGGAAATTCATAGGATTACCAACTGGAAGTTTACTGATCTTGTTTATATTTTTGGCTTCATTAATCTTTTATAATATTTTCTAATTTCAATTTCATTAATTTCTTCTCTGATACTTCTAATTTCTCTTATTTTACAAGTTTTGGGATTTTCTAGTGTCTTAAACTGCACCATTAGATTATATGTTTGGGATCACTCAGTTGTTTTGATGTGTGCATTTCTGGCAATGAATTCTTCTCTTAACATTGCCTCATGGTGATCCTAAGATCGTGGTTGTATGAGCTTCCATTGTCATTTGTATCTAGGAAATTTTTAACTGCTTTGCTAGCTTCTTCCATGGACCAATGTTTGTTCAGTAGCATCCTATTCAATCTTCATTTATGTGTATGATAGCTCTTGTTGGTATTGTTGATTTCTAGCTTTATTCCATTATGGTGTGATAGCATACATGGGATTATTTCGATTTTTTTGCATTTGTTTGAGCATGTTTTATGGTCTAGAATGTTGTCTATTTTGGAAAGTGTTCTGTTAGCTACCTAAACCTATCTATATTCTCTTGATCTTGGACAAAACATTCTGTAGTTATTTGTTAAGTCTATAATATTTTCCGTGATGTGGGGCAGATCTGCTATCTATTTGATGATTTTTGTCCAGTTTACCTGTTCCTGAAAATGGTGTGTTAAAGTCCTCGACTGTGCTTGTGTTGGTGCCTGTCTTTTCTTCAATTCCCCGAAACTTCTCTCTTTTAAATTTGGGTATTCCATTGCTTGCACATAACTATTTATTATTGTTATCTCCTCTGTTTGAATTGTTTCCTTTAAGAGGACAAAGTGACCTTTTGATTCCTCTTTTGACCTAAAGATTAATGGCTTACAGTCCATTTGTCATTGGTCAGCCAAGAATACAGCTATTTTTGCTTGATTATCATACTCGTATTAAATGAAATCTGGTATTCCATTTTTTCACTTTGAATCTATTTTTTTAATAAATCAAGAGACTCTCTTGAAAATAACATATACTTGGGTTATTTTGTAATTTGGCTGGCCAAGTTGTGTCTTTCAGGTAGTGATTTGAGACCCTTGATATTGAGTTGTTATTGCCCTTTTAAATATTTAATTCTGACATTGTCATAAACTTTGGATGTTTATTTTGCTTTTTTCCTGTTCCTGTTTGTTTGGCATCTCTTCTGGATGTCTACCTGCCTCTGCTTTATTTGCTGTGTTTATCTTTCCTATTTTTATCCACCAGATCTTTAAGAATTTTCTGCATTGCTTCTTTAGTTGTCATAAATTTCTTCAAATTTTCTTGGTCATAGTCTTTCTTATTGAAGTTCTTTTTTCATCATCAATTTTGGGGATAATCTTGCAGGATATAGGAGTATCCATTGGGAATTCTCTTTTAGGCCTTTGAGGACTTCACTCCAGCGTCTTCTGGTTTCTAGAGATAGTGTGGAGATTTCTGTCATTACGCTAACAAGTGTGTATTAGTAATTTACTCGCTGTTTTTCTCAACAGTTTTCAGGATTTGGTCTCTGTATTGGATGTCTGCAATTTTTTTCCATGTGTCTTGGGAGCTTCTATGTTGGCCATATCTGGTAGGTGTATGATATTCCTCTCTCACTTGCCATTCTGTTTCTGTTTCCTCCTCCTTCCTCCTCCTCCTCCTCTTCTTCTTCTTCTTCTTCGCCAAGGTGTTGCTCTGTAGTCCTTCACTCACTATGTAGCCCAGGCTGACCCTCAACACATAGCAATCCTCCTGCATCAGCCTTGCAAGTACTGAAATTATAGTGTGTGCCGCGATGCTTTGCTCACGTGGTGCTGGGGAATCTTACCAAGGCCTTGTGTTTTCCAGGCAAGTGTCCTAACCATCAAGCTATGCCCCTGACCTCATTTCTTTCCCTAAAAATGGGAAGTTTTCTATTATAATTTTGGTGAATTAATTTCTTGTTATTTTAGTTTTAATATTTTTTTCCTTTTAACTTGTAATTCTGAGGTTAAGCTATTTCATGTATCCTTCCATCTGTTGCTTGCCATTTACATATTGATGGAGAAGTATCACAGGAGAGTTCTTAAGGGTGTGGTCTGTGGCTTCCTTTCTGTCCCAGAGTTCTGTCCGCATCTTGGGGCAATCGATTCACTATGCTTTCCGATTACTTTTGTAGGCTGCCTAACTTCAAGTTCATTTCCTCATTCTTCTGACTGGGTGTTTTTGTTATTTCTGATCTTGAACTCTGAAGTTATATGATTTCTTTGTTTTTGTTGTTGTTGTCTTGTTGTTTTTGAGCTCTGTAGTACAGGCTGGTCCTGAACTCACTTTGTAGCCCAAGTTGGCCTTGGACTCACAACAATCTTCCTGCCTCAGCCTCCCGAGTGCTAGGATTACAGACATACACCACCATGCCCGACTTTATATGGTGCTGGGGAATTGAACTCAAGGCTTTGTGCTTGCTAGGCAACAATGTAAGCACTGTGCCATTTCTGTAGCTCAGTTATATTATTTTTAAACTTACTAAAAACCCTTTTCTTTGACTCTGTCTTATAGTTCTCCAATAACTTGAACAAATCATTGTTTGAGTAATTTTTGCTCTTTCAGTAGTCTGAGGAGTTTGTTGTTTGATTTCGTCTTATGGCCATCCAGTAGGGTACTTATTGTACTTCGAAGGCTTTGGAGGTTTGGTTCCTCTTTTGTTCCCACTTGGGCCTCCTGAGGTGGAGTACAGGGTTTGAGAGGCATCATGGCGCGAGGATTCCTGGTAGCCGGGGTGGAACTCTAACTCGGCCTCTAGAGAGAACTGGCACCTTTTTTTTCTGTAGCTGAGTTTCTGAGCCCTGCGAAGTTCCATTTAAATCTGCTGCTGTCTCCTGCCGGCAGCGCGATTTGGATTGCTATGGCTAGATGCGGTCCTTCTCACTAAGCACAGGAGTTGGGCTGTTTATCTGCCAAGTCCCCGTGTTCAGTTTATGACTATATTTTCCGGGGACTCCATTGATTCTGTCTTATCTTTGTCACAGCTGCGTCCCTTTTGTGACCCAGGGGCTAACTGTATCTCTCCACTAACTTCTTTTCTGTTGAATTGAATCCTATGGTCAGGGCTGTGAAGCTACAGACTTCTATATAGTAGTCACTCACTTCCCAGCCTCTCCTGCTGGGAGAAGGATCTAGACTAGGCAGGTTCAGGTTGAGTGAGTTAGGGGAAAGAGCGGGGACAGGGCTGCCTGAAGACTCTTTATAAAGCCCACAGATTTCAGCCCTGTGTAGAGTGTATGTGCTTCTGGTACCCTGTTAGAGTTCTCCCACTCTGTCTGGTAACACCCACCCACTAGTTCTGTCCTTTTGTGATTCCTCAGTCCCCTCACATTCCTCTTCCATGGTCTGTGGATTTGCACTCTGCTGTTTGGCAACCTGTGTGGTCTGTGGGAGACCCCAGCTGTGGTCTTCACTTTTCACAGCATTCTGCACAGTGTCTCAACAGTTTAATTTTTGTATCGGTTTGATCCTGTTTCCCAAAGACTCAGTCTTACTCAGAGCCGAAGTTCGCAAGTATTTTCCTACTCCATCCAACTTTCTGACTTGAACTATGCAGACCGAATGAGCTGGAGTCCCACATGGAAGCCATCTTGCTCGCTTCCTTCCCAAAAAGGAAATCTTGTGCTAACATTTTTACTTGAGGTAAAATACAGAAAATGATTCTCCTTTATTGTGTCTTTATCCTGCTCAATTTTAATTGTGTTATGTATTACTCTCTATATATATGTATTTTTGGGAGGGGAGAGAGCAGTGCTAAAGATTGAACTCGGAGCCTTCATCCTAAGACTCTTTTTACAGGGTCTAAGTAGCTATGTTGCCCACAGCTAGGTTCAACATTTTGAGCCTCGTACCCCAGCCTCACAGAGTACTAAGATTACAGGTCTAGGCCATCAAACCTGGCTAATCTGCATATATATTGTGATTCTCATTAGACAGTGTTCCATTTTTTTACCTCAACAATAAAACATTTAAAAGCAATTCAGGAAAAGAGGAAAAGCCTGTTTTAACTCATATTTTTATTTTTGATTGTTTCTTCCTCTTTCGAATTCTCCAAGGAATCAAGACTTAGTCTTTTCTGAATTTCTTTGTTCTTAGAGAATTTCCCAAAGCTATCACTTTAGGGTAGGTTGCCTAGCAGAGGTCCTCTTTATTCTTTCCTTTTTATCATTTTTTTTTCATCTGAGTATGGTTACATTTTCTTTATTACTGAAAGATAGTTTTTTTTTCTGGCTAAAGATTCTTAAGATGACAGTTCTTTTACTTTAGCATTTAAAAATGTTATGTCACTTATTTTATGCTTTATAGTTTCTTTTCATAAATTTATTGTCATCAGGTATTTTTCTCTATATATAAAGTGGCATTTCTCCTGTATCCTTTCAAGAATTTAAATGTCTTTAGTTTTCAGCAGTTTATTAACCTATACATAAGAAAGCATATATAAACACAACACACACATTTATCAATGCTCATATATGTGTATGTATATATATATGTATATAGATTTGTGTGTATATATATATATATATATATATGTACATGTATATACATATGCACACTCTATCTATCTATCTATATATTTCTGCCTTTCCAGTCCAGAAAAGTTTTCAAGTTTAATGTCTTTGAAATTTTTTTCAAATCTTTTCCTTATCCTCTTCCAAGAACTCCCTTAACATAAATATTATACTTTACATAATAATCGAGAGGTTCCTAAACTTCTGCTCTTTTTTCTCTCAGATTAGTGTCTTTCTCTTATTCGGATTGCATACTTTTGATTGTTCTCTCTTCTCGTTCACTAAATTCTGTGTATTCCCCAAGATTTTCTAAATTTTGTGTCCACCAACTATGTTAAAAATTGCTCATAAAAGCAATTGTATGGTGGGAGCTTAAAATTGTTGTCAGATATTTCTAACTTCTGTATTGTTTTGATACTGATATCCAAAGAGCAACGTTCTTAATTCAAGTTGAAATTTTTCTGGAGTTCGGTATGTTCAGAGATTTTATTCTTATCAACATTATTATTATACTGAGTAAATCTTGCTAAATCTTGGAAATCAAGGGACTGTACCTGTTGCTCTGTTATCTCATCTAAATATTATTTCTTTGAAATTGTTTTGGCAGCAGAAAGCGTGCTTATCAATGATAAATTAGTGTTAAGTCCAGATTCGCTGGTTGGCCTGTGTACACAGCTGGGCTGCGGAAGGAAATCTTCTTTGATGCTTGGTGGTGATTAAGTCCTGACCTTACTAGGTCTATTCAGATATCACCCAAAAAGGAAAAGGGAGGCTTGTCTCATTGTAATGTTACCCTCAGGTAGGTATAGAAGTGCAAGATTCTATCATGATATCTACGGAAGCAGAGAGCAAGGCTTGGTCACCATGTGAGCAGAACGGAAGTCCTGGCTCACAGTTCAGCCTGCCTTGATCCGTGTCTGTAGGGTGTAAGGGGCTGGGCAGTCCTTTGTGGCCAGCAGAAGGTGGAAGTCTAGGTTTGACAATAGCCATTTGCTAACATGAGTGTCATTCAGGCTAAAGGTTTTTCTGTGATCTTGGAATGGAGAAAAATGGCTATTTCTGAAAGCTTTCCATCTTCCTATGGTGGCCTTTTCTTGGCCAAAATATCAGCAAAGAATATGTTTTGTTAAGAATTTTTTTTTTTCCTGTGATCACTGGTATTTCCAGGTTGCTGGTTTTTCAGTCACCAATTGTCAAAGCAAAAAGAAAACGCAGGGAGCTTATGACTGTGTCATTACGTGGCTGCCTATTTCCTTGCAACCCCCTTATATCCCCTCTCTAATGCTTGTAACTGCGGTTAGCCAGAATAACAGAAGAAGTACTTCTACTATGTCTTTCTAGAAACAAAAGCCTCATGTATTTGCTTTTAGTCCTATCATTACCAATAACAATTGAATTAATTTCCTAATCACCTGCAGTACAATTTTAAAGGTAGTTTTTCATGTTACAATATTGTTTAAATGAGTTTCAAATTCTTGGGGACAACCTCCTGCCACTATTATTCATGCACTCTAGATCAAAAGTTTTGAAAACACAGATTGCAGATGTTCGTTTCTGTATGCATACTCCAGTCTTCCAACTTGTTCTGATACAATTTTCCTATGAAAGTAATTGTTAAGGTGGCAGGAAAATATAAAATGTTTTGTATTATGAATTGGATACATAGTTTGCTTTGTCATTGCCGAGTCATTTATCTATATAGTTCCTGAAAATTAAGACAAAACAAATTTTAAAAATGCAAAGTTGAATCACATTATGTACTTGTGTTATTGGTAGTTTTCTTGAAATTCATGTTTCCAGATACACATGTTCTCTCTGCAGAGAGATTTGTTTTACATTTTTATTTTTCAAATATTTATTTATTTATTTTTCTCTATAGTCCCGGCTGGTCCTGAACTCACTAGATAGCTCAGGCTGGCCTCGAACTCACAGAAATCTTCCTACCTCAGCTTCTCAAGTGCAGGGATTACAGGTGTATGCCACCACACCCTGTTAATGTGGTGCTGGGGAATTGAACTCAGGGCCTCGTGCTTGCTAGGCAAGTGTTCTAACTACTGTACGATTCCTCTGGCTCCTTTGTGTTATTATTTACTTACAATTAAAGTTCAATAAAAATCACTAATTGTATTCCAGATTACTCTTAGAGCTTTTCTTGCTCTCAAATCGTGTTCTCTTTTTCTTTCCTTTAGGTATTCAACAGAGAGATTTCTTAAAATTAAAATCTATTCTACTCATGTGGCTTTTCACAACATCTAGATTCTGTACACTCTGTTCATTACTCTTTTTACATCAACTCTCCTACTTCTCGTTTGAGGGGAAAAACTCACTTATCTGAATTCCACTGAAAACCATACTTTGCTTGTCAATGAGAAGCTATGGGAACACTTGGGAAATACTGACCGACTGCTGAAGTCTGATTTGATAGAGGAGCAGTAGAGAGAATTAGGCAACAGAAGGCTCTGGATAGGAATGGTCTTTGTGATTTTTTCTGAGGACTCCAGCTCATATTCAGCATATGGATGCTTGCTTAATCAATTTTAGGGCTTTTTGTTTTTGTGTTTTTGAAAATGGGAGGGCCAAATAGCGTGATCTATGTTAGAGACACTATAGTGTGAGTAGTAAATCATGTGAAAGACAGAGAAAGTCAGGGGAAAAATAATTACCTTGCTGAAGGTATTTAATCTTTGCTCTTCCAGGAGCTATGAAGACAGAAGAGAGTGTAAGAGGGCACAGGAGGATTTCAAAACAATTTTACATAGATTTATAAGGCAGGAGTGGAATAACTCAGAGGAGAGATTATATGAATGCCTAGGGAGAAGACAGTGGGGGAAAAGCCAAGAATAAAGATTTTAGAAGAAACAGTCCTGGCAGCACCTCGATCTTGTACTTCTAGCTTCTAGAACTATGAAAAAAAGTTGTGTTATTTAAGATCTATGCAACTCCGCCTCCCAAAAAATTGAAGGATATCTGTATGAACATGTGACTTTTGCTTCCGCAATTACAATTCACTCCCCTTCCTCTGATTGCTTTTTTGTACAGTCCTTGCACTGTGCCATTTCAGGTAACAAGTGACATTTCCCAGGGCGTGGTTGAACTGAGATTTACACCTCCTAGAACCTTCCCAATTTCAGGACCAGGACATTCTGAAACAAGACTTATTGGAAGCTGCTCTACATATTTATGAGGTCAACAGTTGTGTTCACGTTGATGAAGGATAGGTGTGTTGGCCTTTCATAAGATCCAGTTCTTTCTCTGTACTGTATCTTGGCTAAAGTCCTCAAATTTCTCACCAGTACATGAGAATATTGATATTTTAAATTTTTATTATGGATTAGCATAATGATGCCTCTGAGCCTCTATCTAAAAGTTTCAGAAAATTCAATCTCAGAGATTCTCAACTTCAAACAACCATCACCCATGTGAATATTATCACCTTTAAACAAGACAAACTTCTAGGATTTCATTTAATGATATCATAGTGAAGAATTTTTCACGAATACACCATGGAGGTGAAGCCCAGGATCTCATGTGATCATTTCCAATGAAAAAGTGAAGTGGTGGGATGTCACGGAGGTGGAATTAAAAAAATTCCGCTTAATTTGGGTGCTATGTCTGCTATTAGGTATGTGGCTTTGCCATAATATCTGGCCTTTCTTTGCCTGGGGATTTCACCTAGAAAATGTAAATTCTCACCGACGAAAGCAAAAGATGTTAGTGAAGAGTAAGTGAATATGCACAGGTGAGGTAGTGTAGTATTGTCCTGCACAAAGCCAGCTTTAGGCACAGAATTTCTGCCTTAGTTACTGACTTGTTGCTGTGACAATACCAGACACGCGCAAACTAGTGAAGGACAATTTTACTCTAGTTCACAGTTTCTGGCAGTCACAATTCATCCACGGTCACATGGTAATGGTGGGAGCACATGACGTCCACAAAGGCCAGCATGGCAGACACAAACCAAGTCAAATAGAAAAGGGGGACTGGGATTTGCCCTTCCCGAGGACATCCCAGTAACCCGCCCCTTCCCGGTCAAGACTCAGTGTTCCACCCTTTCTGGGTTAAGCTCTAGGCGTCCTTCCCTTCCAGCCAGGCCTCATCTCCCAATAGCACAGAGCTCTAAAGATATCCCAGTATATCCAAACCTGTGAGGTTTTGGGGGGACACTCCAAATCCATACTACAACAGTTACCATTACATTCTGTGTGGCCTCACCTTTCCCTTTGAATCTTTTTTTCCTATCTTGAGTGTTAATGAAGTTATGGCTTCTTAGCATTTAAATAAAAATTACTTTTTATCAATATTTTAGCTATTTTCCGTTGCTGGGACATACACCTGATATCCACAACTTTAGGGTGGGAAGATTTATTTTAGTTTACCGTTTCAGAATATCACAGTCCATTCATGACTGGGTAGCTGTAAATGGTGGAACCATATAAAAGGACTGAAGCCAGGGAAAAAGCTCCCCAACTTATGGTAAAACAAAGCCACGTGCAGGAGAGAGCTGAGCTAGTGTACACCCTGCCGGGTCAGGCCCCAGCACCCACCCTTCCATCCGGGCCCCTCCTCCCACCAGTACACAGTATCCAGATACAACAGTTCAATGGAAAAAATCGTAAACATCAAGGAATTCATGTTGAACTTACTAGTTCAAGGTCAAACTCATCTATAATTTAATATAATTTCATTTTCTTCTAATAATTTTCATAAGTTTTATCTTCTAACTTCTCCTTTTCAGGCTCACATGCTATTTAACATTAATTTTCTAAATAATATGACTTAATTAGCACAGAAATTAATTTTATTCTGAATGAAAAATGACGTATAAGCCTTAGTATTTATTTTTATTTTATATTTATTATTTATAAATAATGATTTGTGTCTAGATATTAATTTGCAAGTAAAATGTATATATAGATGGATAATTAGCTTGTGTCCATATTATATTTGAGCAGTGAATGCACATTTGTACATTGATATAAGTAAATCTTAGTCAAATTATTTAATGGAAAATAATATGTAAATATATTTGCGTAATGAAAATAGCTCAGTATTTTTTGTTTGCTCATTTTAATAGATTTAATTTTAAAGTAGTTTTAGTTTTGTAATAAGTTTGACTAGAAGATATAAGATTTCTTAGGTGCCCCTTACCTTCCTAGATGTCCCCCCCATTACCGTATTCTTTCCTTCTTTTTTATTGATTTCTTCTTCTTTCAGTACCGTGATATCTGATTACAACTGTAGCTTTATACTGACTCTCGAAATTGGATATTGTCAGGACTCCAATTTCTTTTTCCTTCACAATGATGTTGGCTGTTCTGGTTGTTTAAAATGTTCCCAGGATTTTTGGAATCTATTCGTTGATGTCCAAAATACAAATTTCAGAGTTTTTGTTCAGACTTGCATTGCAAATATAAATGGAGAGGAACTGACACCTTGACAATATCTAGTCTTCTGCTGTATATCTCACAAGTTTTTTTAAATCTCATCAGAGATTCAAGGTTTTTTCATATATTTTACATTTTTTGTTGCGTTTCTACCTAACCATTTCTTTGTTTTAGAATATAGAATTTTTAGGTCCATTATATTTTCAAATGAATGTATCTGTTCCTAAATATATGCATACACGGTCTATTTTTCTATATATGTAATTGTGCATATGTGTATAATTTTAAATTAATAAACATTAAAAGGATAATTGTTCTAAAGTTAAAGTAATATACCAATAATACTTTAATATAATTAATTGAATCTATTTAGCACATAATTGGTTAACAGGAGTAATAAAAATTATGTAATATCATTGCAAGAACCAATCTTTTTTTTAACTAATTGCTCTATGGGGTTCTCCAAATCATAATTTGAAAATATTACATTATCTATTTTCATGGATAATTTTTTAATCACAGATATAATTCTAATACTTTAAAAATTTTCCCAAGCCTATATTATTGTAAGAACACAAATTTTAACATTGTATGTTGTGCAAATTTTCTTCCCAATCCGTTATTCACAAGTGAAGGCAGAATAACCAAGGCAAAAGAACTGAGGAGTGACTAGGTTATGAAAAGTAATCATCCACTTAGAATAAAGTGTTTTTTTTTCCACTGTCAGGCTCAGCATCTTCAAAATAACAATGGATTTGGCAGAGTAATACTGTTTTCAGTGCCATGTACAAGACCTGTCCATCCTGAAGTTCTGACTAAGGGGCACCACTCTAGAAACAAAAAAATGAATCAGAGGAAGGGAGTTTTTTTTCATGTATCCAAACAAAAATAAAAGAGGAAACGTTTCCATGAAGTACTTACTGCCGTGGTTTTGTGATTATTCCCATCACCTAACCAAGTGCTAAGTAATAGTGCTTTAAATATTTTTCATTCTATGTGAGGTTATCTTTTATTTCAGTTTAAAACCATTAGCTATTTGAACTTCATTAATATGATGTGATGCATTGCCGAGTGGTTATTATGTTATTAAAAGCAACACATCCGTTAAACATCTTATAGGGGCATAATGAATATCATTCGTAAGTGACCTCACCCTCAAAGGATGTTTGTGTTGAAGATGAAACAAAAATTACTTAGCGTGTCACAAATATCTGATATTACTCATTGCAAACACCAAATTCATGCAGAGGTGGCATATTTTGATTGGTGAAGAACAAAGCAAAAGTATAAAACAAATCATGACAATATATCTTTTATTTAAAGAACCTGTACACAATTATAAATTGATTAGCCCATCTACGTTGTCAGGAAGGCATGGGATTGAAGTTTGATTTTCAATGTGAGACCTTCAAAGAATTAAATTTGCAGAGGTTTTGTAGAACTGAGCTGTCTGTCATGACTAGAATGTTCATGTATGCTGTCTGATTCAGTAGTCACTCAATCCATGTGGGTCTGGATAATTAACATATGTTTAAAGCGGCCACAGAGGGCTGGAGAAATAGTACAGCGGCTGGAGCATTTGCTTAGCAAGCACAAGGCCCTGAGTTCTGTTTCCCAGAACCACATAAAATGGTTGAGGTAATGCATGCCTGTGGTCCCTGAGCTTAGGAAGCTGAGAGGCTGAGGCAGGAGGATTGCAGGGTTCTAAGCCAGCCTGGGCTACACAGTGAGTTCAGGACCAGCCCGGACTACAGAGCAAGACCCAGCCTCTCCCCCCCACACACGCACAGAAAAAGAAAAAGCTAAAGGAATTAAATATTTATTTTAACTCGACTACAACTTGAACATTAATATTCACATATGCTAAATTACAAACAATACTAGTTTACATTATTAACTGAACAATGATTAACTAACTTACTTTAGGACATATGTGTCTTTTTTCTCCCATTTTATTGGTATGTATAAGTGCAAAATTTAAGGTTTACAATGAAGTTGAGCATTTTGTGCATATACGTATCTTGTCAGGGTGGCAAGGACTTTCCTACTTTCCCATGCTTACTGAAGTGAGTCAAAAGCAGAAGGTGAAACATCGGATTGTCTCTCTGATATGAGACACGTGTGTCTTGATGAAAAACCTGCTAGCACCGAAACTCAATCTCTTGAGGTCTTCCCTCTTATACCGCCGAGCTAGTTACCTACCTTTTCTAATTCTCAATTTATGGTGAAACCTAGATTAGAAAGCACATCCTGGAAGTAATATCTTCTAATTCTTAAGTAATTAGATTATAATAATAAACCATTGATAAGTCACTGAATCTAGTAAACTAAATTATTTTGTTACTTGCAAGTGTTTTCTTTTTTTTTTTTTTTCTCCCAGAATTTCACCCATGCCAAACTAACAGAAGCCTTGTGTACACAGTACAGCTTGCTGGTCAAACGACGATTTAAATCAGTAGATAAATAATTCAGCCAATGATTTACCATCTATTTAAGGGACATTTCAGAGTCATGGATCTGGTTAACCATGTTCTGTGGTTGACCATTGTAGATTCCTTGTAATTAGCAAAATTGTATTTTCTTTTGCAAGATTCCGGGAACATAAACCCTGAAGTCCAAATATCCTTTTGTGGCCTCAGGGTGACTCTGAATGGGAGGAAGAAGGAATAGCCGTATGAAATTGTGCACCTAGTAATGAGTGCATTTTTTCCCATTCTACAGATTTGAAAAACTGAATACATTAGTACTAAGTAAATGGAAAGAATGATTTTTATTTTCATTAACATAATAAAAGGGTTGTTTGCCCTGAAGAAAAAGAAGTTTGGGCTGCTGTCGATTGAAACTCACTAAAAGCCAAAAGTATGTTTAAAATAAATCCTGGTTGTTTTCCATCTTTTTAGAAATTGTAATATTGAACATAAGTAATTAATATTTCAGAAAAATATTTGGGTGTATTTTTAGGAAATCCCATTGATCTTTCCATCTACTGTTGGAAATGATTGCCACTTTTATATTTTTCATAATGCTTGAACATCTTTTATTCCCTGCCTCTGAAGCATTTGTTTTATATTTATCATGGGCTCATGTGGCCGGCATTATAAAGTAGAGGAATTTATAAAAACCTAATCTCACAATACATGAACTTGAAGGCTGAGCCTGGTTTGAGAGAATCCTCGGGGTCTCAATTTCTCCTTAGACATCCCTCTGTGTGTTGGCCAGAGCTCCTCAACTGGGATACCGTGGGAAAGTATTTCCAAGGTCACTCCTGAAGATGCTAGCAGAATTTTTTTCATCGTTGGTTCTGGACTGAGGGTCTTACTTTTTGGCTGATTTAATGGCCAGGAGCACTGCTCAGTGTCTTGCTCATGAGCTTCTTCGTGTAACTAAAAGCTCCACATCTTAGTTCGTCAGTGTAAGGAGAGAGGTGGTGGTGGGGTGGTTATTTTGAGGAAGACCATGAAAGAAGCAGATTGAGAAGAAATTTCATTTTTTAAATCTGATCTTAAAAATAGCATCCCATGATTGTTTTGTCACATTTTTAATTTCAGTTACCTTAAGAACCTCTAGGTCCAATCCACAAGAGGAAGGGTTATCTGAAAATGTGGATTCTAGGATGGGATGGCCGGGGCACCCGCGGGGACCCTTTGCGAAGCTGCCTGCCATAATCTCTGTTTTAAAGCTATCAATCTTCTCCAATGTTCTTTTTTTCTTGCTGATGCTACAAATTTTCTCTAAAACATCTAGAAATGTGTCTGTTGTTGACAGTGATGACCTTAGAACATTTCAGAAAGCTGAAAATAATGCAAACACCGTTTCAAAGAGCATGATTTAAATTGTCGCTTTAAAAAATATAGCCTGCTAAAATGCAGGTTGTGGTTTGGATCTGGAGTGTGCCCCAAGACGCTCAGTTACCTATGCATATTTTATACTGTCAGGAGGTGGAGCTTGAGTGAAAGAGGAAAATACTTAGGGCTTGACCTGGAGGGGCTGTGCTGGTTTCACTCTTCATTCTACGCTTGTCTCTGTTCCGCCCCACTGTGAGGGTCTCCCCCCTGGTGCTGCCTCTCTGGCTGTGGACCCACATGTCATTCTACCACTTGCAGCTGCCCACTTATGAATGGACTCTGACCTTCTGAATCTGCGAACTAAATTAAAGCTTTCCTTCCTACTTTGTACACATCACAACAACGTAAAAGTAACTAACTAAATGCACCTATCATGAAATTTATCATTTAACTATGCTTAAGCCTGTAATTCAATATACCCAACTGGTACATTGATGTTTCAGGTTGTTACTTACTTGCCTGGGGCACTTTGTCTCCTTACACTAGGGCTCTATGATAAATTGGCTAGCTTGCAAATAATCTCCTTTACAAAAGAGTGGGAAGGCTCACAGACTTTCAGTTATCTGTGCCTGTGTCTTCTGCGCAAGTAATTTTTGTTGTCTGTCTGATTCTTCTTGCTGTTCACTTGGAAGTTTAATGTGGAAGCAGAACTCCAAAATTGCACTAGAAACAAATAATGTCAATACTGAAAGCTTTTTAAGCATATCTAACATTAAAATTTAATCTATCTCAAAATATCAGCAACAAGCACAGTATCTGATGCTATCATTTTTATCTGTAGGTGCTAATTGAAATCATGAGGTGTCATTAAAAAAGAAAAAAGAAATGGGATGGCCAAGTCTTGACCTCCAGAGATTTATAATAGGCCTGAGCCGACCTCACACATGGGTATCTTTTTCAAAAGTCAACCAGGTGATTGGAATGTGTATTCCAGGTTACAAATCACTGCTCCAATCATTCTAAATGGTCCGATAAATCTGAGTAGTGTGTAAAATAACAGATTTAGACATATGGGCCATAATGTTTTTAAATATATCATAATCATAAATTTATTTGAAGATACTTTTTAATCCTACCTCCTAAAATGAAACCAACCAAGACCACATTTTTTACACTTGTAGACACGCAGTATACCAGAGGCCACATCTGAACTGTAGTCACAGATTATTTGAAATCATTACAGTGATTTGATTTCATGAGCTGAGGAGAGAAAGTATCTTTTCTGGGCTATTAAATCACCCCCCTTGGGCTGTTCTATTTTCATGGTTGAGTAGGCTATCAATTGAGGTTCCTTTGAGTGGACTGTATAGATGTTAGGAATAAGAAAGGTAGACAACACGACAAAGACATGCATCTCCTTTATATGATCTAATTTTTCATACTTATTTCAATAAACATGATCATTATATTGACAGATACACGATGGGCTACATATATCTGGCACTTAGATTGCAAAATGATCTTAAATGGATGAATCATGAACTAAAATTCTTAACGCCTCGTTTTTGAAAAGAAGCCATCTTTTCAGGATTTGATTTTAAAAAGTATACTTTTACTATAATACCTTAATTGTTAAAGAATTGAATTACTGTGAGAAACTGTAAAACATTTGCAATACAACCAAGAAGATTTTTAAATACCAATAACTTAAAATAGAACTTCAGATGTAGAAAATCAGAGAACAGAAAAGAACAATGTTGGTAGTAACCAGCATTCCCTTGAAGACTCTGAACAAGTGAAGGCCCTGTAGAGTTACGTGGTGAAAGTGTACATCTGTCAGTCTGTGTTAATCATGAGTCAAGAGGAGTTACAGCCAGGAGGACTCCTTAGTACCTACTCATTTGAAGGTAACCCCAGGAATGTAGTAAGGCTAGCACCAGTTACCAACTGAAGGAGTCTGACTCTGGCTTTGGAAATTTCATGCTGCTTAAGGAAGCAATCAGTCTTGTCTTGATACGCACAAGGGCAGAATGCAGTAAGAATTCATAATGACAGGAACTTGGCTGCAACCCAGATCTGCTAACTCAGCTTTGGTGGTTGGGAGTTACTTTCCCTGGGGTGACGGGGGGGCCGGTGTGCAAGCGTTGAGCAGGCAGCTGTGGAGTATGGAAAACCAGCAGCAAACATAAGCATCCGTGGTCGGAAGTAGATTAGACATTGCACTGCCATGATGGAGAGCGTTGAACTTCAGCTTTGGGTGTGGTTGGGCTAGCCCTACCTATTCACTAGCCTTTCTCCAGTTTTCCCAGAGCTTTGCAGAAGTCCGGTTGTTTTTCTAAGTAATAGATGGATTGGAGATTAATTAGGAACGAAGAGGTCAAGTTGTCTCTCAAGTTGACACAAAACAAAACTGAAATGGAGAGGGGAGGGCTGGATGTGGAATTAAAAAGTATAGATTACATGTAGCAAAATAAACACGAAGTTATTATGTGACAGAAATAAAGTTTGATGGAGACAGCATGTATTGCTACAGCGCTTACTTGAATTGAAATCTCAGATCTCTGGTGGAACTTGAACAAAAATGGAGTCTTTAATTCGCAGGTTCTTTAGACTTTCTCTGCCGGGGCTTGTATTGTGCTATAAGAATTTATAACTGTATACTATTGAAAAACTAAGTTAATATTAGCTTTTCTATGATCTCTGTTCCCCCTATATTTTACTTTATCAGAAAAATACTAGATGATATATTTTGATAAGTCTATTACTATTTAAATAATAATGAAAGAATCTGAGAATAGTATAATGGTATATCATTTTATAAAAATAATAAGGTACTTATATGCATAAAACCAACATTGGAAAACACAACTGTATTTTAAAGACTACAAAATATGTGCCTTTACATAATAGTGCAAACTGAAATCTTATGTTTTAGAAAGACAACAGACATTGGGCAAAAATAACTCATAAGTCTAACTGTGAAAATTAGGCACCTGTCTGCACTTTAAGGATTCAATTAAAATGTGAAACAAAGAAGAAACAGAAATGACCAAGAACAAACAGTTGTAAACCCCACTACATGTTAGCCGTGTGAGATTCACTGCACACAGTGATCAGTTTGAGGCCCATTTATAATTCAGTTGACCAAGTTTTGTCATTGAACCACTTTGATTGTATGATATTAAAAAAACAAGGACTTCTTGATTAATTGTCAGTGCAAAAAAAAAAGTCATAATTGTCTTTACCTATTTACGTTTTGGGCTTTTGTTTTCTCATGGCAGCATCCCTGCACAATGACTCTTTGGCCTCTTAGAGTCATTTTGTAGCGATTATACTGAATCATTTATTAAAATGTGTTTCTAAACTTTCAAACTATGCTCATTAGTGCTAAATTTATTTCACTCAGCAAAACCCATTGGCAGTAATATTGAAATAAAATAAACATTGAGTGTGAGCTATGGCAATTTGGAGATTCATAATAGTGCAATTTCCTTATCTGCTGTTTCTTGGAGGCTTTATGTGAAATTCTTAAAGAAGATTGCTGCTAACACTAATAAAATTGAGGTTAGGGGCAGAAAAAAATGATGAAAACATTCCTTCTACATAATGTAGAAACAAATTTTGAAACCCTGATGCTAGTGATACTAACCCAGTCTCACTTTCCTTCATGAGATGGGAGGGAACGAGTGTCAACAGAGAAGACATTTGACCACCTTTCCACACAGCACAGTGTAAGGTAGCACACTGAAAATAAAATGTGGGACACCGGGAGCCGGGTACTGGCTATTCAATGAAATGAATTAGTTCAGAACTTAGAAGAATGGCATATGCATTTGGCTTAAAGTCACTCAACTAATACATTATCCCTCTGACTATGAAGACAACTCAATTTACATTACAATAGTCACTAACTGTGTTCATTTTAAGGATTCAAAGAATGTCAGTTTCAGGCAGATGTGCATTTACTGTGAGAAACCCCACAGCTGAAAGCAAGTTTCACTTATTAAGATCATCAAATGTAATTTGATTCTTGACAAAATATATTACAATACTTGACAAACTTAAAGAACTAAGTGCAAGAATATTTCTGACACTACTTACATATATATGAAATAGATATACTTATCATTTCCTCCATAGTAAGCACATTAGTAGAAAATATTAGAAGGTAAAAAATCATACTAACTACAGCAGGATTGTGTATATTTTTCTTTCACTGGGGACTATGAAACATAAAAAGACCTTTGGATAGTTCTATGTTCTAGTGGCAACGATATTAAACTGTGGTTATAATTATTTAGAGAAGTAAACACTATGACTGAACTTGTTAGATTTTTTTTTCTGAAACTCTAGTGCTAACTGATCTACTTTACCCAAGGCAGGAACTAAAATAGTTAAAAGTATGTATGAAAAGATATGAAATGAAATAGAATTTTAGTTTTTATTTATAGGAAGTTGATTTTTCAATTTCATGGTTTTGAGAGTTTCAAAATTATTTACAAAAATTCTACTATTAAAAAATAAGCAAAATTTAAAATAAGCTCTAGTAATTATGAAAGCAGTATGAATTTTGCATAATACTTAAAATACCAGATAAACATATAAACACTCCCTACATCCCACCCTTTAGCCTCCATGCAGCCAAAAATGAGTTACTTATTGGATGTAATGACTGCTTACTGTTCATTTCCAAACATAGATTTGATGTTATCTTGGTAGATAAATAGGAATATCCATCCCATTTACACTTGTAAATGTTATATTTGAACATGATAATTTGTAGTAAAGAAAAAGACAAAAATAACTAGACAATTCTAGTCAGTTTTTATCTACACTTAAATTTTCCTTTTTAGATAAACTTAATCCCTTAAGGACATGGCTATATCATGTATTTCATCTACATTCATCGGAGCAGCTATGAGGGCTAGACAAATTTAATTGTGTTTTCTCTACAGCATATATATTAATATATATTATTAATTAATTCAGTACAAATTAATGGAGGATTTGAAAGTCACACCACCCCTTTAAGTTCCCAATATTTACCTAACAGGTACTCAATATGTATTTGCTGAGGAACAAACAGAAGAGAAAATGAGAAAATATGTGTACACGCTTAAGGTGCTGGCCACAACTTACTTTAGAAATATCGTGTTTATCATTAAAATAACGTCCTAAAAAAATCACACAGCAGCTCAAATCCTCAAAATTCCTTGGTGCACAGCTTTACTTTCCACCCACCCCTCACCTTAAGATGAATAAATGTCAGGCATATATTTACACTATAAAGGATTTTCCCAGAATTCTTGGTATGACAATTGTGGCAATAAAAAATATCAGTCTCTTCTCAGAAGGCCTCAGTACTGAGAACAAGGTGGTGGAGATGGCTTGCAATAGGTATCCAATTCTTTAATCATGATTTTTTTTTCCCCTTCTGGCACTCTTCCTGATGGGGTGGATGTGCTCCAGGAATCCCCATATAAAAGCGGAGGAGATTCAAGATTTCTTTTCTACTTTTATTGACTTAAGAGGCTGCGGGCATAGGGCTGGTGGCCGGTATGAATGCCTTATATATAAAGTAAATACAAAGAGGAGCTAGTAGTGCAAACCCTGCCTTTCCATGATTCTCTGGGTACTACCATCCCTTGATTAAGTCTCCCAAATCCAAACCCAGGGAAGAACACAAAGCTGGAAGTTCTCCTGATCCCCAAAAATTCAATAGCATGTCAGACTTCACCTTAGAGGACTGCTGTCCTGAAATCTGTCAACAGGGAGGAACCAATTTACTGGTGCCTTATCAATTCCTTGGAAAGAATTGTGTAGTTTTAGTGTAACTTTAGCGTTACTCACAACAGTTTCAATACTCTGCCGTTCTGTGGTGCTGTAGCAACACCCGTCATGCTGTCGTGTCATCTTGTGTTTTATTGGTTTACATTTCATTTTTCCCATCTTAATTTGATGTCTTTGAGCGCTTCGGTACAGTCATTTGTTTCCTTTTCTTCTTTTTAAGATCTGATTATTAAAAATAGTTTGCCTAATATGCGGCAATTATTTCTGTAAAGGAAGATATCCTCTATTCTGCCAACACAGTGCTGCAAAATCCACCTTATCCGTGCTTAGGCTGAGGAGGTGACAGTTAAGAGAAACGTTTAATATTGCCACCAGAGAAGAGGGACCATGGATCTTGTGATACCAAATATTTTGGGAAAATCTCCAAAACTTTTTCACCTTGGTGGACCTCACATATTTGGTGGACCTTAAAGCTAATTTCAACACCACAGGACGAATAAATGGCAATAAATGAATAAATAAATAAGAGAAAAAATGAGCATATAAGATATTAAACAGATATAATTTTGTGGTAGATAAAGCGAACTTTTTTTCTCTATACTTTTTTTCCCTTTCTTGTACAAAGCTCACATTGAAGAGAAACTCTGTAATAAATTACGATACATTGTCACATCAAGTCAATTCTGAATAGGTTTTTTTAAGGAAAAGTAGACTGAATTTTGTTTATGGAATATTATTTAAATTTTCCATATGCTTCTTGCTGCACAACCAACTTATTAAGCAACAAAGTGTACATAATCTTAATCTGTGTATATTTGGAAATCAAGGTCTTTGATGTGTGTATGTCCTCTGCTTCAGTGACGAAAGGTGAAACAGATTACTATATAAAGATTAAATTGCAAGCACCGTGAGGACTGAATTTATTTTCAATTATTTCAAACAGAAGGTCCCGTGATTTACCGACAACTTAAGATACAAGACCTTAGAAAAGAAGTTGTGTTGGAACACAAGTGCTGAGTCAGAAACAGAGCTATGCAGAAACAAAGCGGGAACTCCCAAACTAGCCAAGTTTTCCTTGAAACATCTAGTTCTGGCCTTAGTGAAGACAACTCTAGACTCAATTACTGAAATACATTTTATCTTATTTACGCATAATCTTTGAATCAAAAGCTGGGTAAATATATGCATTTCCTTGTGTGTTGTGGCTCAAGTCATTTCAAATTATTGTAACATAATGTCTAAATACAAGTATGTTGTGGATTATGACACATTTACATTTCAGATAGATTGCCCTCAAAATTCTGGTGCCTCAAATGAGAAAGTTAGGAAAAAAGGACTCTCATCAGAGGGATAAACAGGTTGACAAAAGTATTTGTGCATCAAAGTCACCTGAGAAAAATTTTGAGGACGGATAGAGGTCAATGCCTGTACACCTGTCACTGAGGATCCCTGAGATCTTGATTCATTAGCCAAAATGAGTCTTCTTACTCCTTTTCAAAATATCCCTCCAAGTGTCCAGGATGTATCTATTTTGCAAATCTATGAAATATGTCCTTTCCATCAAGGCTTATTTTTATACATGTTACCCTTTCAAATGGAAGATAGAAATTTACAGGACTCAAGTTAATTGGCTAAGAAAAACAAGTTATATTCAAGGGATAAAATTTTAGTACACACAGCTACTTAAAAATATGTCATATATTTCTTAAAGTAACCACAGCATGTTTTTTTTTTCTAAGAAATGCACTTCTTAATGCTGCCTTCAACCTAATGTATAAAAAAATATATATTTTTCTTAAAATGCCTGGCCTTTGCAATCAGGTACACTAGAGTTTTGGTAATGCTTTTAATCCAGAAAGATTTTCATTGTTCTTTTGATACTTCAGCAATGATTTAATGCTTATATCCAAGTCCAGGTTGCATTGCTCTAGAGAAAGGGCTTTTCAAAGTGTATTATGTCCAAGCTTTTCTATGAGAAACAGAAGCTTCTGTGATTTGTATAGCAGCTTAGCAGTGTACACACAGGTGAAATTGTATATGGGGAGAGAAGCTTTTATGGTTGACCCCGAATTTGTCAATGGTCTCATTAACAATAAAAATTATAAAAATAATATCAATAGATGTCCATGATTTTAAACTTCTTACTAATTAAGACTGTATGAGAGGTTAAAATGTCTGAGTTTTTCCTGTAATTGACATCGTGCAACAGTGGCAATTAAAATCAGTCAAGCCAAAGAAACTAGACCAACCAAAGTTCAATTATATTTTAAAAGAAAAAGAAAGCTTGCTGTTTAGCCAGTTCTGAAGCGGCTCTCTATTATGATGAATAAAAAAGTGCCTTGTAGTTGCTTCAAATGAAATTGATAGGAGATAAGCATCCCAGTTTCACCCCAAAAGTAAATTTTTAAATCACTTTAATTCAGATTTTGCCCTAAGTATGATAGAATTAGCCAATTTGTGTCTAATGAGGAGATAGAAGAATAAAGAAAAAGAAATAGGTCATAATTCCATCCTGCTAAAGATATCGTGTTAGACTACCTCCTAATTAAATTAGCTCGTGACATTTTCTTAAAGGCAAGGAACGCATCTGGGCTCAGAAATGTCCAATTGTGCTGTATAACTTTGAAGTGTATTTTGGGACAAGCTACCCTTCTTACTAATGAAGTTTTTAAAACACCTTTCTACTTAGTAAAGGCCGTAGGCTTCACGGGTGGCTTGCTTTTTCCCTGACCTCATTTCCTTCTAAACCATTTTCTGTAATCTATCTTTCTTTCTTTCTTTCTTTCTTTCTTTCTTTCTTTCTTTCTTTCCCCTTTGCTAGCATTTATCTCAGAATTGTTACCAGATTACAAATTCCATTTTAAACTAGATGGTTTTTACATTGTTAAATGAAAACAGCTTATTGTTCAGTATAAGGTTTGCTTATGTTAGACGAGAATCAAAGTTTCAAATACATTAAATTGGTTACATTAAACCACAGCTGAGATCTCTGGGATCTATGCCTAGTTCTTATCAGCTTATCGAAAAGAGACAATTGAAAAGTTGCTAGGTGTAATATAAGCAGGTGAAATTACACAGAAAGTTTGATTCTATTTAATTAAGAGAAAGCTTGCTCTAGATTATTTAGAACCATTATAGTATCTCATAAAAATATTCCAAACACTACATCTTTTTTAATTCAAAGAAGAACTGTACTGTGATACAACTGTAATAAATGTTTTTTTCAGAGAAACAAGAGTGCTGAGGTGAGTTTCTTGTTAGCAAGTTAGCAACGATAGAAAAAGTTACATAAAAATTAATTATTGGGCCACTCCCCTACCATATGTGTATGTAAGGGCAGATTTCGTAACACTAACATTGCATGACACCTGAATAGATATGAACTCAATGTATCCAATATCCACATTGCAATTTCTTGTATTGAAAATACCAAAATAATTTATCATACTGGAACTGATTACCGGAGGCTTCCGTTAAGTTCTTCCATTATGTGGAATAATTGCCACTGGACTGAAAACATAAACTAACAAAGTAAAAATAGGCTCATTTATTGTGAACCTGCTGTGCCAGTGGCACAGAGCTGGGCTTTATGTACAATGTACTATTTAATAAGAGTAAGAAATCTAGAAAGAAATATTGTTATCATCCTTAATATGAAAGTAAAGAAAATTAGAATGTAACTAGGAATAATTCTAGGCAAACTTAAGAGCTGAAGTCTGCTCTCTGATTCTCAAGCTACACTTTGTCTCATGTATCTTTTTTATGGGTCTCTATTTTCTCAATCTTATTTGCATATTAGAATTATATTATGATACTACACTCGTGTGAGATATTTAACTCCCAAGGAAAGGCAAAACTAAGCGCATTCTTTATTGCTTGAAAACAGATTTTTGCTCAGATTCTGTGAGTAAACTTAATAGGAAACAATGACCATCCTTGTATTCCTCTGTCCTTACCTTCAGAGCCCAAGATACAGTACTTTATTGAAAAAAAAAAAATGAATGGTCAATGGATATTTTGGAGCTACGTTTATTTTGTATCCTTTGATTTTTCTGTCTTGCTACTGAAATAAAGTGAAGTGTTCATTTCCCTGCCGGAGTTTCATCAAAGGATCAATTAAACCTCCCTGAGGCCCCCCAGGTTGCTGTCGCGTCTCTGAACCAAAGGAAGCTGGCGTAGAGGAAAACAGGATGCCGCCTTCTCCGCCTATGATCTCATACGAGTTTCTGAACAACCCGAGGATAGATGCTAGAGTCTTTCTCACTGGGAAAGAATAACTCACAGGGAAGTGGAGAAGTCTTTTGTGCCTTTGGCTGTTGTAAATGACATAGGACAAGTTTTCAGAATGTTTGTGTAGTGTGTCACCAGGTGAGACACTAAATAGAAAACCTGGTAGATTCAAATGTAATTCATCTGAGTCCAGAGTTCCTGCTTTGGACCGTCAGTATATATCTCCTTTTATTATGCTGTCACGTTGGCAATCTTCCCTAGAATTCACCCAAAAGAGCAGCTTCTCCATCTAACAGACTGAAGTTCATGCTGAGTGTATTTAAAATACATCTGATGATTATATTTAAGAATGTCATATTTGACAGATTGACCTACCAGGGTCTGTTTCTTGTTAACATTTAACTGGGGTTTACGAAAATTGCTATGCCACTAATTCAGAACAATTTGATTAACTTTGACGAGAAAAGTCAATTTGCAACATTGAGACAATGTTTTGATGGATACAAATTTTAAAAGAGTACGTATTCATAAATGAAGTAAAATGAAGCTCATTTTGTGACCTGTGAGACAAAAAAATGTAAGATTTCTTTTTAAAAATATGACATCTCATTCCTAAAGTGTCTCATGAGTTGCCAGGACTATGTGCACAAAATAAATGCAATACCTTTGCTTTAATAGGTAAAATGATTTTTATGTTCAGTTAGATCAGGAGTAAATTATGTATTATAAAATATATTCCTTTTCAAAATTGTTGTATTGGACACAGCATTACATAAAGTTAGGGGAGGACATTTTTAAGTAAATTAATAATGTGACATTCTCAAATGAGGACTGGGATTTGCCAATTACTTGACATAAATAAGTCTGTTTAAATTTCCTTAGCTCTATGTTTTTATTGGTCATAAGTATACATACACATCATCTGAGCTATTTTGGGAACTACATAAACATAGTATAAATTGATTATTGGCCATTGATAGTTCCATTATTTCATAATAGACACAAATTTCAGAAAGCTTTTCTATCTAAATGTTATCATTATAACAATTATTAGTATTTTGCTAAATATTTGACCTAAAATATTATTTTCTAAATATCATAAACTTAAAAGAGCATTTTGTTTGCTCAAGAATGCTTTATGATTTTTTTCTGAACATTTAAGTCGTCTCGCATATGTCCCAAGCATTTTAATGTATATGTAGGATACAGAAAGAGAAGGTATATTCTGTTAACTACGAAAGCCCCTGCCATTTGCATAGCAATGCGTAACGGGACTAACAAATATATTACTCACTCTTTTGACCCACAGGAGGTTATTACTAAATTGAAAAGAAAATGTTCATGAAGAATTAATGAACATGATAGTACACAGTAAAATTTTAATTGCATGGGAAAATTAGGACACAGAGCTGCACATAATAATATAATAATTAAATTTTATTCATATTACATTTCATATAAAATAGACACAGGTGCGTGATTAGACCAATGCAAAGCACACCTAAGAGATATTTAAAATAAAAGTCCCTTTTCGTATGTTTTGCAGGATTGGGAGGAACAATTATGTTAATAGCATCTTTTTGACAGCTTCACTGGCCTAGAGAGGTATTAGAGAATCTGAGTGTTACAGGACACAGGGAAGACTAGAAGGAGTTTCTTAACTCATGTCTTGAAGAACAAGAAAAGATTTTGCTTTCATGACTGAGTGCTAAAGTCAGAGAAGAGGGCAAGATGGGTGCTAGAATCCTGAGAGTGTCACAGATGCTGTCTGAGTCAACAGCAAAACTGAAAAAGAGAAAAGAATTCTATCTTTTCCCATCCTCCTACCCCATGTCCCATAGAATTCAGATTTTATAACACTCCTTTATGTAATTACCCACACTGAATCATTTTATGTGAGCTCTTGGGTTTTATTGCTTTTAATGATGGAATTATTAGTGTGGAAGACTATGCTTTGCTGGCATAAAACTGCTCCTGATTGATCAAAGTCAATAAATTTATTTATCTTTCCTTTGCTTGAAAAAGGTAATAGTAGTGTTAGAATGATCCGTGTAGAAATTCAAAAAATGAAAACAGGAAATACATTCTTCTGTTATTAAATAAGGATAATACTTGATTTTCTTTGTTTTCACAACTGACCGTTCTATGTTCCACACTTGCCCCTCTTGTGGTTACAGACTCATTGAATAAGATGAACTTACCCAATAGAAAAAGATACTTCAATTAGGTAGGATTATATTTAATCAAATGTTTGCAGGCAAAATCTCACTTTCTGTTATTACTTTAAAATATCATGAAATACGTAAAGTGCAGGAAGGAAATTAGGGTATGACATCAAGGATCAAACTGGATTTGATTAATTTTATTTTTGTGATGAACGAGCTCAGTGACTCAGGTTAATGGGGAAAGAAACGAGTAAAGATTAAAGAAAAAAGAAATTCAATAGGACGGATAGAGGAAATACTCGTGGATATGATACGGAGTCAATTAAGAGAAGCTAAATGAGGATGCATGCTTCAGACTGTTGAATTAAAAAAAAGTCTCCCTTTCCATTTCCTAAACTGTTTTCAATGTTACTTTATGACATCCTTTGAGAATTTTATTTTAAAGGCTTTTGTTGTTTTCGACGTTACCTAGCAAAAGAAAATTTTATGAAAGGAAAAGGGGAAGAAAGTTCCAGAAAAGACAAGAAGGGTTTCTGGAGTATCGCGAGATAAAGAGAAGCGATTTCCTGTGGATGGAAATGGGACGATATAAGGAAAAGGGTGGAAAGGGACAAGCTGAAGCTGATTCGTCCTTGTTTTTTCTTTCAGATGCTTAGTAAAGCTATTGGTCGGTCAGACATTTCCAGTAATATTGGGGTATTTCTCTTGTAAAAGAAGCAGATCATGGTGTATTTGTCATAGATTTATATGATGTCTTAAACATCCTAATGAAAAGTTCAGTGATCAAAAAAGCCAGGCTCATAGCTCTGTGATTGTGCTCTGAGTAGAGAACAGAACATTTAGAACCCAGGAGTCAAAGAGTTATTGCCCCGAGAAGCCGGGGAATGTGGAATGTGAAGTAGATTTAATAGGCCTTTGCGCCTGTGCTCCTGCTGAGCTACTATTATCCAAAACACACAAAAGCCGTTTTCACCTTATTCACACTTTCTTCTAATGGCTTTTTTCAAGATAAAATTATTTTCAATGTGTGATTATTGAGGTCAGAGAATTGTTTCACTGTAATTGTTTTTTGTTGCCTTTTATATCTTTTAGCAAATCACATAAAAAATTATAGTTCACTGGAACTCTTGCTTTTTTTGCACTAAATAATAAATTATGTGCAGGTAAATGGTCAGATTGACACCCTGTTTGATTATTCCAACAAACGAACTTTATTTAAACTGCAGTGGTGTTGATAATAAGTAGCAGTAAAACGTCATCTGTGATTTAAAGGAAGTTGACCCTGTCATTGCAAGAGGAACAACAATTGCGCTTTCTTAATATCTGCTGTTTGGCTGATATTAAATGGGTTACTTTTTTTTTCTTTTTTAAAAAACCTTATCAAACTTACTGTTGTTCTTAGAGCAAACCAAGTACTGACATGGCAGTCAAATGCCTCTGCATTAAATTCCCCATATGATTTTTCTGAAAAAATGCCCAGTCATCACTTTCTAGACGTCCTGATTTCATGTTTAGGCAATGAGCTTAAGCATCTATGTGTTTTAACTTGAGGTCCTGTATAAGTTGTGCTGTAGAGCCCACTAAGGAAACGTATTTGGCAAGATTTCCGTGCAAAATTATTTTTTTATCTTGATATTTGACAAAGTTTAAAGTACTGAAGTCTGCAACAAATTAGAATGAAGGTATCCATGTGAGAAGACGGGTAAGTTGGGCCCTTTACGTGCCGGGCCGCAGGGGAAGGCTAAAAGGTGACTAGAACATGTGCGAAATCTCAGTGGAAAAATTGAAAGTTTGCACGTTAGTTCTAAATCACAGTATCACCAAAATGCCTAGACCACGTTGGATTTTTAAATAATTCAGTTCGTTTACCTTGTGGTAGTAATAGCCAGCAGGGTCAGTTCACCTCCAAACATAATCATATTGGTACATAATAAAAATACAACGACTTTCTCCTCTTATCAAAACTTCTGGGCCCTTGCTCTCAGCATTCTCTGTTCAGTTATGAACTTGCTTTTGGCTTCGTGTTCTAGTTTAAGCCTCTGGTTTCCCACTTCCCCCACTGGAAATCCCAGAGAGTTATCTTCCCCAAATCCCCTGACGCACCTCTTCAGAAAAACAACTTTTGTGACTTCTGAAAACATCATGGTCATCCAGCTCCTCCACCAATAGCTCTAGCTAACCGATAGCTCTAGCCAACCAATAGCTGTAGCAACAAACTTTTTTTCTTCTCGTTTAGTGGAGTAGAGACAGCATTCTTCCTCTAGTGCTCACATTCACTCCGTTTTATCATTATATGTGCATATATATATGTTCAATACTCAATCATTATAATAAGCTTGAAAATTTTATGCATGTAAATATTGTGTCAACTTCATAATCGCTTTCCTTTCCTCTTTCTTAAACCCCATTCTGCTTTTCTCCTTTTGTGTAAAAATAATTCTTCCTTAACATAACAATAATGCTTACCCTTTAAAGCCTGTCACTTTTTGCCGTGTTGCTCAAGGAGAATTCTTAGGATTTCCATTTTACTACTCATCACGGAGTAAGGAAGGATGAGGAGGGAACTAAATCGTGGTCCCATCCAGTTCGTACAGGCGGCATGTCATGGATGATTCAGCAAGTGGCATTTGCTTTCTACACATCTTGTCCCCTTATACAACTTGCCTGTCAAGGAATAGAGTATACAAACCAATTCTATCTAGAAAAAAAAAGCATGATTTATTTTGAACGAAGTAATGGAACTTATAATACATGATTTACATATGACTTGAAAATATTGAAAACTTAGAGGCCTGGTAAAAGCCTCACACCACCCAGAATTATCAGTGATGATCAGAAGCATTAAGGATCCCAGCATAATGATGCTTCAAGGAGACCTACTTATGAAACTTCATATGAATTCGTAACAAGTACTCAAATGCTGTGAGCTCAGCTCTGCAGTGGACAGTGAGGCATCATAGCTCGTTGCGAGTCACCATCAATCATAACCTCACTCAGGTGACACAGCACAAGGAGAACTAAAGGTAACATCCAAGTGTGGTTGAGGAGTTTTTTGATGAGCAAACAAAATGAAATCAGGAAATAAAAAACCCCCATTTTTTGTTTCTTCAGTCTAAGTTTAATTGACTTCAAACAAAAGAATAAAATGGTTAGTCACATTTTGCAAGAAATATCTTGGGCACTAAGGGACATTGTGGGAAATTACCCACGAATAACCTTGCTTTCTGTGCTACATCATTGGAGTGTGGTAGTTTCATAAGTTGGAGTTACTGTAGGAGACTTTTCTATAGTTTTGTAATTTTGGGTCTCAGTATAAATTAGCTGTCATTGATTTGAAATGTGACCCACCCTGCCTTAATGGCGGCTGTTTTTTGACCTGTCAACAAAATTATTTGGAGGATGTTGGCGAGTAGAGAACAATTAGACTGAAATGTTCAGCCAGAATGATTTTGAAATTATTATGTGGTATTGAAAGGAAGACAGAATCTCTAGCAACATCATTATTAACGATGTCTGCAGTTCAGATGGAATGTGTTCATTCAGCATTCATAACAGAATGGAGATACTCTCGTTATAGCCACTGTGGATTTTTATAGCTTCAAGCTGCTGACAGAAAGCCATAGACTTCCACTGGGTTTGCAGTAGCATCCAAACTGCCTTTGTGCTCAAGCATGAGTTTAAACTTTCCGCCATCTCTGCCTTCTTCTCTCTCTACGTTTCTTCCTCCTTCTGTATTGACTCCTTTGCTTATCTGGTCCTTTAAATAGGTCACACATGTGTCCTTACGACAGACTGCTTACACCACTTCTGTTGTCTGGGGTGGTGTCAGACAAAATGTTAGCAGAACGAACCCCTTCTCATTGTTAACACCTGGAAGAAAAGTCATTATTTTTTCCAGAGGCACTTTCCATGGTCATCTAATCCAAGTCTCAACTTCCAGATTCTCCCTGACCATTGGCCCATGCCATCCATTAATCTTCTTCTACGGTACTTTGCATATTTGGTGTTATCTTATTTGTCTAGTTTCCCCTTTCTTTCTTTCTTTCTTTCTTTCTTTCTTTGAATATTCCAAATCTAAGATAAGAGTTTCTCAAATCACTACCCCTTTGAATAAACAGCTGAGAATTCTAATGTAGAGCTTTTATCTACACTGTCTTATTCTAAGCCTAGGAAATGTTTATATTCTTCAAGAAAATAATTACTTTTTGATTCCTAAACATGGGGAGTTCTAGCTACCTCGAATTCGTTGTGTAATCAAGTAATACCAATGTTTATGCTATTATTTCATCATGATTTCACATAGTCCTATAGAAAAATAGCACCAGTTTTTGATGCTGAGGCGCTTAAACGATAAGGGCAAACTTAAGGCATTCTTATCTCAGTTAATAGGTGATTGAACATCCTATGAAAGTTGACTTAATTTTTTACACAAATATGTATTGAATCACTCTTTCTCCTTACTGTTCTCCATGGTGAAGGGCATCCATTGAGTCAGATTCAACTTTCATGTGATTTATAGTTGACTGTTGATTGAGAGAAAGAATAGTTGCTTAACCTGTTTCTCATGATGAGTCATTGACAGTGCTATATCAAGACATTAATAACTTGTCTTGGGCACAAAAAGCCAGAGCACCTGACTCAGCTTATCACGTATAGGAAGATCTTTTAAAGAAAACGACATTAATGTGGAGCTAGGATTCAGTCAGACATTTGCCAGTTACCTGGTCCGATCCTACAACTTGAATGATAGCTAGATTTCAGTCTTCAAAACGCTGCCTTCTATTTTAGGCAATATCTGATAGTTAGCTTGCTCCCAACATAGTCTAGATCATTGTTGCCAGTAGCAACATCCTCCTCCTCCTCATTAATTATAAGCTGATGAGTGACTTCTAAACACTTGGCGTAGTGTAGTCAAGTAATTGTGTCAAAACCTCACCATTAGGTACTAATATTAAATTGACTACATTTCAAGTGGTACGTAGAGTGCTTTGCTCCAATTCACTCAGGTACTCAGTTGTACATGTTTCTGTTCTATGCTCTACCCTCTGCTGTCTGTGTTAAATTTGGATTGTTTAAAACGTACCTTCTTTGGTTTATAAGAACAGTCATATGTCAATGTAGGCAAAGGTCAATCTATACCGCATGGTTTAATGCTCCTCTCTGCAGGTCTGACACTGATCTTGTGAATTTCAGGTTATTTCAAATAATGGTGCCAGACACTTACAATGTAACTTCAGTTCTGGACTAGGGTTGCTATAGTGACTCACTGTGTGACCTAGAAAGAGGAAAAAAATGCACCCTTTACCTCAGTTGGTGAGATTGCATGCCTTACTTTTAAGTAGCAGAAAACTTGGAAATGTAGAATTAAAAAAAAAAAAATAGAACTTTACCTCCAACCTTTGAGCATTGTGTCTCCAGGCAGACGGGAATTCCCATGCACGGGCTGTGCCAAAGCTGAGAATTTCCTGAGAATATCCACTGCCTGTGAACCAAACTTTTGCACCTCACCTGTTTCTTACGGTGACTCTAATCTTTTTTCATTAGGGCAGATCTATTAATTGCATTAGTTGAGCCCAACTCTGGAGCCGTGTTGTAATGACACATAATGATTGCAGGTGCCTGGCTTAGCAGGGGCTCTCCTCAGAGGCTGTGAGATTTTAGAGTCCTAGCTATGAGCTTGGCTTCATGGCTGTATTTCAGCACCGGTTTGACCAAGACTAGTGTCACCTAGGACTCAGATTTCAAGATATATATGCTTTTCTTCCAAAAAGAATGACCATATGGCAAAATTCTAGAACCTTTTTCATGATTTTTTTCTGTCTCCTCTCCATTGTTCGGAATCCAGGTGTTGTAAAACACATTTACCTAAGCCTTGGTCTTGCTATAGAATATTCTCTGTGTTCCCCTGTTGATAAGATAGGCCTACTATGTCTTTCAGTTTTTTCTGGGGGCCTAATAAGAAACTGGACTGGAAAATGCTTAAAATTGTCAATCTCTGTTGCCAGACAGCTCAGGTTCTGTGTAGCTTTCTAAATATGTTGCTGTTACCAAATACAATGGTCTATCTTATTTCTCCTGATCTGTAACAACTTATGGGTAATAGAATCTCCTCATTGTTCTGTAAAAGTTTTAAACTAAGGTAATTGTAGTGACAAGTTAAGTAATCTAAATATGTGAAGCTAGCAGAGACCGGGACATTGTGATGTGAGGCATTGGCAATGGGTGTCAATCATCCTTTTAGAGCTCAACCTGACCAGGCTTGAATGTCATCTTTTTGTGGTCAGGATCTCCTGTTCTTTCCCTTAGAAGATAGAAATTTGCATTTTGTGTAAAGTCTGCAATATTGAAAATCTGGCAAGTGTTATGGTTTGGATCTGAAATGTCTCTCAAAAGTCTCATGTATTTGGATGTAGTGAGTTAGATACCTGTGGGATCTAGATGTTAGGAAGTGCAGCCTGTCTGGAAGGGGTAGATACTTGAAGTTTGACCAGGAGGGATTATGTTAATTTTTAAGATTAGGAAATGCCCAGAGCAGACTTTTCCTCTCTCTCTCTCTCTCTCTCTCTCTCTCTCTCTCTCTCTCTCTCCCTCTCTCTCTCTCTCTCTCCCTAACAGCTTTTTGAAACTGCTCAGACCTCCCAGCTAATACCAAATGCCAGTACTACTCCAGTAATATTCACAGGAATACCACCATCAACTAAACATTTCGGATAACTTTTTGGGGGTTAATGGTTTGTGGGTCTAAGCAGAGCCCCAGCCTTATTTTTAGGACTTGTTTTGGTGAAGAAAATACTTACTAAAATTTCCATGTAAAATGTTGAAGTTTCTTACTAGATCTTTAATGGGGTAAAAACTGAAAGCTGTGAACCTGAATAAATACATACATTAAAGGATGTAGCTCTGTATTTACAGTAGTATTTGTGTTGTTGCTACCAATAATAGTAATCGGTAGTAGAATCCTCTCTCAGTAGCTATCAGACAGGAGAATGCCAGAGTCCAAAATGTTAGATTGAAGTGTCATGGTTTTTATTTCTTTTTTTTCTATTTCAACTAATCTGATTAAGTCCTTCCTTTCTCATGTAAAGAGAGTGCCATGATGAGCAGAATTGATTTTAAAAGCATCTCTGGGGAAAAAAAGAAAATATCCAGGATTCCCAGAAAGATTTGATAAGTATATACAAGCCAGTCTTTCCGATCTCTGGAGCCATTTCTATTTCCAGCACCCTTTTACTCCTACAGTCAACACTCCCTGAACTGCATAATTTACCCTCTCACCTGACAGCAGCTGTCATGACAAAAATTGCCTAGGCAATTCAGAGAGCTTCTGCACAATGGGGGGACTTAAACTTTTAACAACCTGCAAGAAAGCCTGAAGTCATCAACACCTTTTGTCAGATTGTACACGAGCTCATCTTTTAGTTGCAAAAAGTTGGCAGATTAGAAGATTATATATGATATATCCGAAATAGCATGGATGGCACCCTTCTGCAGCAGAAGCTCTGATAAGAAACATAATGAAAAATCATACCTGAGAAGCTGGATAAGCACTTCACAGGTAGAAGAAGTTTAGGCTTATGGCTAGCTACTTATAATTTATTTCATTTGCCCGTAATAAAAGTTACAGCAAGCTGTGATTTTTGAATAATATACTGCAATTTATGAAGGATGCTATGGAATGTTGCTCTTGCTTGGGACACACTGGGTTGTTGCTCTTGTATCTCATTCTCTTTATTTCATCAGGAAGATTTGAAGACTAGCTTCTCTATTCACTGTAGCTATTTCTACTTGAAAAGCTTTTTTTCTCTGCATTGTTTCTAAAACATGAATACAGTATCATATATATAGACAGATTATATTATCCTACACATATTTGAATATATATGCTTAAATATATATATATATATAGTATATAGTAATTTCTGAATGTTTTTTTGCCCATGACACTGTTATTTTAGGTAATAACTATTTCTTTTTTCAAAAGCTCACTTAAATTAGTCTGTGGAAAACTTCTAATTCTCACAGACCACCATCACATAACCTAATTTAGCAGATGGGCCTAAATTTACATGTAGAAAAAGGAAAAGGAATGTAACATTTGCTTTCTTTTTGGGTGCCCCTATGATACATAATTGCCATTTTGTGGCTGGAATTCTAAAATATATATTACAGATTCATTTCAAGAGGAGTGTAGTTAAATCTCTATGTAGGCAAGCTATCAATTCACACACCAGAGTCCTAGCTGGAGAGTAGATAATTTTTTTCTTTTGCTTTTTTTCTTTGGTATTTATTCTTCATGTTTTGAAAGTTTTCTAGATGAGAACGTAGAATGTCATCCTCCTGTCGTCATTGTTTTGAGGGAAGACAAAGGCATCACTTACTCATTTTGAGACAGATGTGTTTACTCTTGCTGTGAACAAATAGGACTCTGCCTCTCATCTGCTCAGCTATGGACGCAGATGCTTTTGACTTGCAAGAGAGGGTGGGAAGAAAGCTGTGGCAAGAGAAGCTTGAAATTCAAAACTTCCATGTTATAAGTGGTAAGTCATAAAAAATTTGGGTTCTACCTAGGTCTCCTTTACTAGTTTAAGGAGGTGAAGGAGAAAATATTCATCGTGTGAAATTATGTCAGTTATTTTAGGAACAGGAGATGGAACAAATCATTTCAAAATCCCTCACTCTACAGTCTAAGAATCCGCGGAAGACAGTAACTGCTGACCTTCGTGACACTGAGCTGCAGTGCGGAGCTCTAGCTTGAGAAAAAAAGAAAAAGGAAAAAAAGGATTATATTTCCCTGAACATTTTTATTCTAGGTAAATTGATGGCTAACAGTAACCCAATCCTCTAAAATATTCTAAGAACAAATATATTTTATGTTCCCACAATTATTATTCTTATTAGATTATATGCTAATACATGATAATTACATACATCTTGGAGAACTGATGCATATGCATATTTCATTTATTCTTTTTAACTTTCCCTATCTTTCCCTGTTTTTCTTTTTTTCTCCTCCTCATTTATACAAAGTCTATCTTCCTGTTTACTGTGATCACTCTTATTTTGTTCTTTAAGTTATTCATATTTTTGGTTTTTCAAAAAGCATGGAATATTTAGCCTTCTCTGTCTGCTTTATTTTACTTAGTATATAACGTTCTCAGAGAGCATCCATTTTTCTACCAAAAAGACTCAAGCATATCCTTCTGTCCAAGTTACTTTCTTGTGATTCAACACCAGACATGCGCAGCTTTAGGGAGGAACAGCTTACTTTAGTTTAGGACTTCAGAAAGTCATACCTGGAAAATGGTGGAATCGGATGATGGGGTTGCAGCTGCGGCCGGAGCCTAAGTTCCGGGGACAGAGAGCCTCCTGGCAGCATGGTGGAACTGAGAAGCCTGGGAGTAAGGGCCGACCAGCGGACACCCCTTCAGGTTAAGCCAGGCCCCACCTCCCACCATTACACAGTAGCCATAGGTCCATGAAGCTTTGGAGGGACACTTCAGATCCAAACCACCACACTTGCTTATAGGAGAATAATACTCCGTTGTGTACATAGACCAGATTTTCTTTATCCATTAATTTGATGATTCACTTATAGGCTATTTTCAAGATTTATGAGTTGTGCTACTGTAAATACATGGATATGCATTTGTTATTACAATGTAATGTCTTAGACTCTTCTGGGAAGATAAAGAGATACAGCTGTGTCAAATGAAATTTCTATTTTTAGTTTTTTTTTAGGAATCTCTTGAATAATATTTATAGTTTGAATCATTTACAGTCCTGTCAAAATGATGAAGAATTTTTTTGTTTTCACCTCATCGGGATTTGCTGTTCTTTTTAATTAATCCTTTTTCCCCATTTTATTGATATGTATTAGCGCAAGATTTAAGGTTTACAATGAAGTTGAGCATTTTGTGCACATGCTCATCTTGTCAAGATGACAAGGACTTTCCCACTCTCCTTTTGTCCCTCCCCCTCCCCTCCCCTCCCTCCCTCCTACCCCGTCCTACCCCCGTTTCACTTTGTTTTTTGTTTTAAGTTCCATAAGAGTTGTGATTTGGGTCTCTTATACAGAGTGACCATTGGATGTTTCACCTTTTTTGTTCTTGATTAAAGCCATTCTTATTGGAGTAAGATAGAATGTCAGTGTTGTTTTAATGTGCCTTTCTGTAATAAACAAGGATGTGAACTGTTTGGATATTTGTACTTTTTCTTTTAAAAAGTATCTGTTCATTTCAATTGCCCGTTTGTTTGATGGGTCCATTTATGTTGGAGGTCCAACTTTTTTGAAATCTTTATCTATCAATATATTAGTCCTTTATCAGAGCAGTAGTAGGCAATGTTTTTGTTGTTGTTGTTGTTTGTTTTCCATTCTAGAGATCTTTTTTTTTTCACTATGCTGTGCCTTTGCAATGTAGAGTTTTTAAGTTCAAATAATCCCATTTGTTGATTCGTGGTGGTAATTGTTTTTCTGTTTAGAAAGCCCGATGGCGGTATTTTCAAGTGTTTTGTCTATTTTGTCTAACAGGAGATTCTGTGCTTCTGTTTTGACCTGTAGGTCTTCCATCCAATTTTACTTGATTCTAGTACAGGGTGTGAGATGTGGGCTGGATTCATTCTTCTGACTGTAAATAACTGTTTCCTTAATCTAACATATCCCACATCTAATTTACTTACGGAGTTATGATGCTTTCTGACCTTTCCTTGCAGACATTGAAGTGTTAAAAATAGCAGAAATTTTAAACTCCTTTAGGAAAATTTATCATGCATTCATGTTTCCTTCAAAAGCTTTTGAGTTGTGCTTTTCTGTTGAGCATAAATTTTTTGAAATGTATTTATGTCTGCTATTAATTGATGTTAGTGGATAAACTTCCTTATTAAATGTCACAGTACACTTGTTTCTTTTCTTCAACACAGAATAACATGGCTGCCTATGACATTATAAATCTAATTCATGTCACTTCTATCAGCTTTATCTGAGAAGAAATTATAAAGACTTTCATCCTGAAAACTTAAAATCCACTTTCTTAACCTGACCATGAGACTCTTGAAACAGCAAGTCAGATCTAGGACTCACTGGGTTGCAGTACTTTTGATTTTTCACAGAATAGAAATAAAAACAAGCAAAATATCTAATACAAAATAAAAAACCAATAAGAAACCTGAGTGAATATGAAATTTACCAATAGTCAGCCATTATAGCACAGTGAGAAAGAGCTCAAGCCCTGGAGCCGAAGAGTCTAGGGTCAAGGCCCGGAACTTCCAGTTATTAACTTTGATATCAGGTGAATCACGCACTCTTTGCACTTTTAATTCCCTCATGTATGTATAAAATAAGTTTCGTAATATGCCTGCTTCAAGGAATGGTTGTTTTGAGCCAAGTGAGTCCAAATACATAAAACTTAATTATCTGGTTCATAGGAAGAGCTGGATTATTATTATTATTATCACTCTCATTCTTGTTTATCATAAGACCCAAAGCTCTAATTTCTGGCTAAGGATTTTCACAGGGACAGATTTAACATCAGTATACATACTATTTTAAAAAGTAGCCTTTACTAAACATTATAAGAACAGCATAGGAATGTTGTGATCAAGGTTGCAAAGTGTCAAGGTAGAGTTCTCACTTTGATAAGCAAAACACATAACCAAAAAACGGAGAGGCATCCAGATGTTGGCAAGTCAGTCACTGTGAATGGGACATTCCAGAGAAACAAGGGCAGGCGAGATCTTGACTGTGCACAATTTTATAGTTTGATGGAGGTGGTGGTCAAAATAACACGAAAAAAATAATGTATATAGGAAATTAGGTGAGAATGGAGATAGCAGGACCAAGATGAGAGACAGAGAGAGGAGAGAAAGAGAGAGAGAGATTGTTCTGGATTTATATGTGAAAGCCCACACAAGACTAAGATTAGTTGGAGCCTACAGTGTGGGTGAATTTGCCACTATGTTTAAGAGGAAGAAATGGAAGATCAGGAGTCTTCTTGGGAAATTCCAGTGACTGGAAGCAAATAAAATTAGCTGATTTTAGAAATCAATATTTTAGTTTTTTTTTTAAAGCCTGGTTCATGAACTCTATGTCAGACATACCTGGGTGTTTTTTTTTTTTTTTTTAGGCTTTTTGAGTTGTCAACTCTTCTCTCCACCTTCAAATAATACATTTTCTACTTAATTTATTGAAATACAAATAATGCTTAATATTAATAATCTTACTGATCATGAGTAAAGGTCAAGAATCACCCAATCACCTTCATGATGTTTCATTTGAACCTATCAGAGGCAGGCAGCTATGATTCCATAGTTTAAAATGGTAGAGTGTGTAGCTGTTCCTTGACTTCTAGCAATTTATTCTTTCTGACCACGAAGATCAAGGATAAACTTCTCCACCATACTGTGGTGCGGCAGGACATGATTTCAGTTAAGGAGTGACTGTGATCTATCCAGAGTCTCCGATCATTTGTGCAAGACCCTCCAGGCGTTCCCTCCTACTAATGCAGTGAATAAGCAGCAGTTATAATCATGAGACCTCAGTTGCCAACAGATGAAGAAAAGACACTATGAACAAATCATCCCTCAATACAAAAGTTGCATTGAAAGAAATAAATATTTTTGCTCACGTTTTCAAATTCTGGGAATTTTAATGTGCTGCAGAAATGGCCAAGCTTAATCTAAGCACTATACTACCAATATAAAGTTGCGGGTGGTTTTCTTTTAGGAATGAAAACTCCAATGAAATTAGCATTCAAAATAGTGATTCCTCTGAGTCATATAATACATGCAAGGAGTAGAGAATTGATAACTGCTTTATGCCCTTGCAAGGTATCAAGTTTTCAATATATGAAAGAAAAATAATTAGTCTTATGTCATTCCATCATTACCTATTATAATGATATATTAATGTAAATCTGTAAGTAAAAGGAGGATACAAGACATGACATCCTTCCTGTAGAGACAGATCTGAGGGTCCGCCTTAAATAGATTAGTTTCCATGTTCTCAGAGAAAGAAAGATGCAAGATCATAAAAATTGTGCTTCATAGAGCCATCAGTCGGGGTGCCATCTCCCAACTCATTCATAAACTCATTTGATACATTATATAAGAATTTACAGAATAAAATTTTAGAATTGTAACAGATTGAACTAAATATTTCACATAATGATTTATCACATTAGCTGTATTAATAGACAGCTGTAAGTCAGGTGTGTTTCCTTGAAGTTTACTGTGATCTTAAACAAAAAAAACAGAAATAATAGTAACATATGCTTTTTTCTCATCTCAATATAAAAATATGGAAAAATAATGACAATTCTATTCTTCTATTTTACTGTGGAATTTTAGATTTTTAAATTCTTCTTGCTGCTCTCTTGTATATTCTTGTTACTCCTCAAAGGAATTTTCCAGGAAGATCCTTATTTTAAGACTGCTTAATTTACTCCCACTACTTAATGGAAAAATGAGAGAGAGAAAGAGAGAGAGAGAGAGAGAGGAGAGAGGAGAGATCATTAAAGAGAGGGCCTGGTGTGATGGCACAAGCCTGTAACCTGAGCATTTCTAGAAGACGGGGAAAGAGGGGATGAGAGGATCCCAACTTCAAGTCTATAGTGGATATATATAGCAGCTTAGTGAAATTTTGTCTAAAAATAAATAAAGAGAAAAATGACGTGGTGATATAGCTCAGTGCATAAGTCCTGGGTTCATTCCCATTTACTACAAAAAAAAAAAAAAGGAAAAAAGAAAGAATTAGATTAAGAAAAAGAAAAGATGCCTGATATTTCTACTACTTTTCAATGGTGCACGAAAGATATCGAACTAGAATGCCTTAGTTTAAAATTGGTAAGTTTACAAAAGCCAGGAGAAAAATAACTGTTAAATTTTGATAGCAAATTTAATAGTAAAATTAATGAAATGAGTGAGAGCAGGTCAAGAAAGTTGTATGATGTAAGAAACAAATTTGTTAAGCACTAATGCTAAGGGGAAAACTCACATGGTCCTGAAAATAATTCTTCAATTGTGGTAATATTTTGACTTATTGTTTTTAAAATGGTTTGTTTCCCATGTTTTTATTGTTCTTTCTGTTAAAAGCTTGCATATACATTTATATTGCTAGATTGAATTTCTTATATCTTAGGTTTCAAATGTGCAATTACATAGTAATTTGTCTTTCCTGTATTTCTTTATTTTATTTTGATGCCCTTTGGAGTGGAGAGTTGTCATTACGCCTTTTACTTTTTTCATATTTTCCTTTCATTGTGAGTGCATTCAGACACCTGATTAAAAATATAAAATTTCTGGGTATGGCAGCTCATGAATGTAGTCCAAGCATTCTGGGAAAATGCTGCAGGAGGGTTACAAGTTTGAGCTTCAGCTGAAAACTTGCCAAAATGGCAAGACCCCAGCGATAAATAAAAATAATAATAAACAAATAAATAAGGGATGGGTATGTAATGGCTCTAAATTCAAACCCCATTACCATTAAATGAATAAAGAACCTAATTAATTAATTAATTTCCTTCACTGATATGAACATCTTAGCAAACAATAGCTATGTGCGTATTCTGTTGTTTTTAATGTTAATAAGTGTTGAAAATCCTCATTATTTGAAATGATACAGGAAAACTGGGGGGTCCTATAGTAAGAAGGATTTTTTCTTGTCTAAAATTTTTCTGTATTTTCTACAGATGTGCGTTTTTTTTGTAGACTAAATCTACCAAATTCGTTTTTATTTTGTGCAACTTCTATAAAGCCGTTTCGTATCTCTTCAGTGACCCTCCGTGAGTGTTTGAACTTTATCGTTCACTATAATTAATATCACCTGCTTTTTTTTGGTTACCAGAATTCTTACCACTTCTTTAGATAAAAAATGGAATGGCCATGTGCTTGCCCTAGAGATGAGAAAATATGAGTAAATTTGAATCTTTTTGTAGCATCTCATAATTATTAATTCTTGTGTTTTAGAATTACAATAGCCCTCTTCTTCTCCACGATTTTCCTTTCTGTGGCTTTAGCCATCCTTGTTCAATTACATTTCAACACTGTTAAGTAGAAAACAGAAGGGAATAACTCATAAGTTTTCAAATGTAAGCTAGATTCTTATTCTACACCCTCCACTCAGCCTGTGAATCGGCCCTTTGTCTGAGAACGGCCACAGGCTACACGAAAGTCGTGGTCAACGCAATAGCCATCATGGTCATGAGATCAGCTGTGGAGTTAACTCACTGCTAGGGTTCAAATACAGCTAAGTGTTACAGCCGCACAACGACCAAGTCTGAGTCAGTCTCCTCAGTTCATTTACCTGTAGGCATCGGATCATCTCATGTCATCACAGGAAGCAGGGGAGACGCAAGACAGATATTTTGATAGAGGCCACATATACATAAAGTTCTCTAAAATAGACTCCTACAATTATTCTATGTTGATATTAGTGTTGTCAATTTCACGTGCCTAAAATTTTTATTAAGTAAACTTTTACTTAGATAATTCTGTGTATTCAAAAATACAGTATTCAGAAAGCTTGGGACCCAAACAACGTTTGGAACAGATGCTTTGCTGCCACTGAGGAAGGAGTATATTGGCTTCTCTCCTCTGTATCATTCCAAGACCAGGGCGAGAGGGCCCTGTGACACAGCCCCTGTCAGCCCCACAGAAGCCTTTCTTTCTTACCTTATTCGTCCAGACAAAAGGTGACTAGAGCTGAGTACCTGAATGACTTATGAGGGGCACCACACACCATTTTACATCTCTGAAACTACAAGCAGCAGATAAAAGAGACAGAAGAAAAATAAATTAACCTGTTAAATTCTTTTTCTTAGAGAGCATAGGATGGCCTACAGATTCTGGTTCAATCATTTCCCACACGGGGCTACTTTCTTTTTGACCTTTCACTTGCGTCCCTGACATACATTACATGCAGATCCGTGTTCTAACGTTATACAACAAGGAAAAAATGTGATTAAAATTTTTTTCTCAAATATATATGTAATTTTAGATATAAGTCATGATAAAAAATGCTACAGTATGAATAGATTCTTAAATTCAACAGTTACGAGTTACATTTTTTTATAAAATATTAATACCTAATGTTTACTAAATGAGACTATATGTTAGATTTAACTTAAACATTAATACTTAAATATTTAAAAAAAACAAAGACAAACTACAGAAACAAGAATTTTGATTAAAATTTAGAATATTTTCCTTGTAGAGCCTGTAGTTAACGAGCTGTAGCTGACAATAATGATGTTTTCGTTAAAAAATCTAATATTATGCTTGATGCTTTCTGAATCTACTGAAAGATGAAATATCTTTCGATGCTCCGTTAGACTTGATCTTAAAATCTCATCTGGATTCACAATGATAAGCCATTTAAATTCCATGAAATCTATCATTAATAGAGATAAGACACAAGATGTACCAGGAGCACATTGTGATTGTTGGCAGGAAATCAAATTAATTTTGAACTTGTGCTATCTACAGTTTTTGGAGTGATTTCTCAAAACAAACAGATTTTATTTGGCTATTTTACTTTGGAAAAGGTTAAAAATTCTCTTTAAATTTTAGAAAGATGATTTTTCCCAATTTCAAAAACAGTTCTTTGCTGTTATTTTGATATAACTTCTCTTCCTCTCTACTCTTTTCTTCTTGTCATACGTACATGAAAAGAGTAAGAAAAGAAAAAAAGGTAAAATACCACCTTGTTATTTTTAGAAGGAAATAAAAATGACCATTTTTGTATTAGTAGTCTGAGCTGAAATTAACAAATAACTAAGGACTACGATGACAAAAGAAATATTGTCTATTTTAACATCCTTGTTTATAAACCATATTTAAGGTTCGCGAATTTCTTTAGTAGCGTAGATTTCTTAGTCATGAAAAGTTTTTATCTCTCCTTCAATTTTCAGGGATAATTTTGCTGGATACAGCAACCTGAATTGATACTTCCTGTATTTTTAAAGCTTGAAGAGTTTTACTCTTTTCTCTCTTGGTCTTTAAAATTTGCGTTGAGAAATCTGTGACAATTCGAATGGGTTTGCCTTGGTAAAATAACGTCTAGTTTTTGCTAGGTACTTTTAATATGCTCCCTCAATGCTGTATTTCTGAGGTTTTGATTATGATATGTTATGGAGAGACTCATTGCTGGTTTGACTTATTTGGTGTTTTATAAGCTTCTTATACCTGAAAGCAAATTTCTTTTCCTAGATTTAGGGAATTTTCTTGTATTATCATAGTGAATAAATTCTTTAGACCTTCCGTACTGTCTTCTGCTCTTTCTGCCACACCCCTAATTCTGAGATTGGTACTCTTCGAATCATCCATTATCGGTGGTGCCCAGATACTTTGCTGATTTGCAAGTTTATTATCGTGCCTAACTATTATAACGCCCATCGCTGGCTGTACTAAACATTCTGTAGGAGCCACTAACAAAGAGTTTCTGTACTCTGCGCCTTTGTGGCTAAGGCGCTAGTAGTTCATCCTGTGTAAATAATAAGGGATTTAAAAAATTCCTGAATGTCAAATACACTGAACTGTAAGATTTAAAAACACAAAATTTTTTTTGGTTTTAAGTTTCATTACCCTGGATGAGAATAGTACAATGTTTCTGAAAAGAATGATAATTTTCATTGTTACGTAATGAGATACCAATTCGCCATCAGTGTGTGCACTGCTATTTCCCAATTGTGCTTTCTTTATTTCTGGCCAAGATTAGGAGAGGAATAAGATGGCGCTAGAGGGATAACCTGGGCCATTGGAAGGAAAGACTTGGAAATGGAACGCCTGTCACACATAATCCCAATAATCAAAAATTATTTTTGACATTGCTGACATGTACCAGTAATATTTAAATAGTAGAGCAGGAACAGCCATTTTGATTTCTTGAAGTTTTTAATCAAGTACTCAAAATAGTGTCACTAGCATCTCATTTATATAAGGGATTACGCTTCCAACGATAAGTCTCTGGGTATTTTGTGAAAGGAAAGGTAAGGGCGTATGTCTCAGTTTGCCGCTTCCTTCCTCATGAGACCCTCTGTCATTCACGTTTCTTCTCTTGGTGTTCTTATTTTGCATTATAAAGACTAGGTAAATGAAATAATGCGTTGGAGTTTCCTGGGAGTGTGTGTGTGTCTGTACATAGGTGAGTGTGTTTCTGTGTTTGTGTGTGTGTGTGTGTGTGTGTGTGTGTAAGAGAGAGAGAGAGAGAGAGAGAGAGAGAGAGAGAGGGGAGAATATAAATAAAATGAATTTATATTATGCACATGTCTAGAGAACACAGTAACACTGAAGTATTCTACATGCCGAATTTCTGGCTCCAAAAAAATTAGAGAACTTTTTGTTTAAATACAAGTTAAGTAGGATGTGGTATAATACATTAATAGGACTTGTAAACATGCAAAGAAAATATTGAAACCTTTGGGCATTAATATAATTTTTGTAGTTCGTTAGGTTGCAATTGTGGAAATGGCTTTATTGTCTTCTTTTTCTTATTATAGTCTGTAATTTATGTTAATATATTTTCAGAATAACATTAAAAAAATGAATACAATATTTTGTGATGGAAGAAAAGATAAAAAGAAGATGAGCAATATGAAAAAAAAGAAAGCAACATTAAAGTCACAAAGCTTTTCTGTGTCACCATACACATTTTCGGTAATCAGTACTGTATATGCAGAATGATTCAAAATTTTTATAATCATTTGTGCTTTTTTGTGTCTAGGGGATTTCAAGGTAAAGTAAGATTAGTATTGTCAGTCTTTTGTTCCTTTAAATTATTTTTCTCTTCATTTTGATTTAGACCATTTATAGCAGTGGAGAGATCAGATGATATCTTTATATTTTATTTATTTTAATGGGAAAAACTCCACTGTTCACGATTTTGGCTCTTCTTTGAGATATCCAATACTCCTCATCTTTTTCTATTTAGAAAAATGTTGCATTTTGTTTAAAATGACAACATTCGTTAAATTTTAGACACTTTTCTAGGGTGGCCATTGATTCAGACTTAATTTTCTTCCACTTGCAGCCTCATAGAATGGTGCACTTTAATCACATATCCTGATATGAGACCACAGTCAGTGTGTTTGAGTTTAAGGATTTTTGTTTTCCAAGTTTTGCTTCTCTTTGTAATGTGTACAGCATAGGTTTATACATACAGCATGGGATTATATAAATAATTTTGACTAAATACAAAAAGAAATTGCCAAATGTAATTATTTCTGCTAATGTCGTAGGCAAAACTGAACATTTGCTTTTCTATGGAAAATGAGAACTTTTTTGCATAATTACATTTCCTTTCTCCCTTCTCTTATGATTCTATTAAATACCACATAGTCATAGTAATGCGGAGCCATGAATTTTAGCATTAGATAAAAATGGCTGTTAAACAGGATATGCAACTTTTTCAGTGACGTTTGACTAAGGTTTACACCCATGCCAACAGTAATTATTTAGACATTAAATATTCATATAACTGGCTTTATTAACTGAAGTTTTTGGATTTCACATCATACTGATACATTTTTATCTTATGACTTTTTTTCTGCTAGGGTATACTGATAAGTGTCACCGTATGCTTTTGTAGCGTGCTTTGATTTTTTGGAGCTTTTACATTGCATCACATAGTAAGGCATGGCCATAATCTAATTTTCTGAACATTGCTAAATACCCTTTTAACATATCTACATCCACTTAAAAATAATTTGTTAAGATATGAGTCCTGAAACTACTGTTTTTGATAGACATGGTATGTTTGTTAGTCAACATAGGGGGAGTTAATATGTTCCTATTTGACCATACTAACCAAATACCAAGATGTTGCTTGTGTTTAAATTAAGTTTCTTTTTAAAAATTATGATTAAGATCATTTATCTTTTATATCTATCATTTGCTATTTTTACAGAAAGTATTAGTTTTGCACCTAAAATCGTGTATCCCCTTTATAATGTGTTGTCAGAATTGAACTTATTTTTGACCAAAACCGCTGTCTCCATTAAATCCACCTTAAAACATTGTTACTAGAATTTGAGTCAGGTGAAAATTGTTGGCACTTGGATAAAGATGGCTCTGTCCAAGCCTCCTATACCACGGCCATCCTCCAAGTCTTCTTTCTAGAGAGATTTGCTCAATTCTCTTCCATTCCTTTTCGCTGCATGCTTCATCTCTTGACAGCATCACTTGGGAATTTCAGTGCAAACATTTCTGTGTTTTAGACACACTTCCTATTATACACTTATGGATATTTCCTACAAGCAGAAACTCAAAAGACCTTGCTCTTGTTCCAGTCTAAACTGCAGCCCAAGACATTTCTCAAAACATCAGACTAGTTTATGTCATCCTATGCTCAAATAAATTTCTGCTCAATAATTCTTTTGTTTGATAATGTCATTTGAGATTGATTCTACAGGCTTAAATCACAGACCTTTTTCTCCCTTTTGTCTATTTTTGTCTTCAAAATCATTTAAAGAAAAACATTATACTGCTTTATTAGAGTGCATGTAAAGCTACAGATGGCAGAATTTATAGTCAAATTAAGTGAATGAAATGTTGCATAATTCAATCTTTATTATTCATGCCCGATTCTGAGAGTATATATACAAAGTCTAAAGTGATTAGAAAGGAGAGGTCCATCATCTTCAACATTCAATATGTTTTTTAAATAGGTTTTTTAAAAAATATTTGACATAGTGTTTGTGACAAATGGATATTATCAGTTTACAATAAAATGGCATACGTGAGCCAATCAGAAATTTTTAAACAAAAAATGGGAGTGAAATTTGCATATGATCAACATTATGATATTAAAAGTAATTCTGATGGCTTTCCACAACTTTCTTGAGAAAAGAAAAAGTGTCATATTTTATTGTAGTGAATGTTTTTCTTCATATATTTCTCAACAAGTCTTTTGGAAAAGAAAATTTAATTATACATTTTATTATTGGAGTAGATGAGGCAAAGGAAGATCAAGTTAACTTTATAGGCCATAGAAATAATTAGTGGGAGAACCAGGATTTGTATTAGGTCATTAGGCTTCTTAGCTGTATTTGCCCTATTCTGAAAGTTACCAATCATAGAACAAGTGTGTCTTTTTTTATATACCCATTGTTTTATTTTTTCTCTTTTAACATCATGTATATATATATATGTGTGTGTGTGTGTGTGTGTGTGTGTGTGTGTGTGATACATAATGTTTACATGAATTTGATTATTTTGTACATGCACACACATACATGCACACGTGCCCACACACACACACACACACACAAACACACACATGAAATCAGAGTTACAAACCCTTCTATGTTCCCTTTTGACCCTCCTGTACCTTCTCCACTAACTCCACCCCAGTTAGTTCTGTGAAATGACTGCATTCTGGGTTTCCCATATTAGAGAAACCATTTGATAATCAACATTCTGTGCTGAACTCACTTCACTGATCATGACGGATCACTGTTTCTATGTATATCAAACAGAAATGAGAGAAAGGAAGGGATCGGAAGGAAGGTGAATGTGGGAGAGAGGAAGAGTAGAAAAGGGAACAGAAGGGAAGAGAAGCTGATAGAAGAGTAGAGGAGAACAGAGCAGAGGAGAGATCAAAGATTTACAAGCCAGTAGGGAAACTGTTTCAATATAGTACTGTTTTTTCAATTTTGAAAAATGGATCTAACTTTAAAACTCTGCCAGGACTGCCACTTAGACTCAGTTCAGTGTAGCTCTCAGGACTCTCTAGTGGTGTCATAATTATACTGTCTGTTGTTTGCAAAAGATGCTCATAGTCTAGTAAGTTTCTGATCAAGCTTCCTATGTGCTTATGTTGCCTTTAATCATTCATATGTTGGTAGCTAATAATAGAGATAATTGTATAAGCAATTTTACTAAATATTCCTGTTTTCTATGCTAATTCTCATAATTTGTGTTTAGTACTCAAACATAAGCTGTATAAAACTTTCGCATTGGCCATAACTCTATGCAACTCTTTCAGATATTTTTGTATATCAATTTTGTCTTTTTGATGAAATTTTGGTTGTATTTTCCTGATCAGGAAGAAAAGTAAAGGATCAAAAATTGTTTTCTCATTTCATGGCCAAGTTTCTTCTCCATTTTGATTGCCCTGACAGCAGCATCCTTGGTATAAGGTAATTACACCGATAAGAAATCAGTTTTGTCTTAATAATAAAGCAAGTAAGCTCTAATTCACATTTTTCCTTGCCTCCAGCCAAAGCCCGAATCATCCTTATTAAGACAGTTTTATGATCTGATTTTTAATAGAGTAAAACCTGACATAAATCAATGGAAAATCGAATATTAGAACCCTAAGCCTTAAGTGACTTTAGTCCCAATTTTAACACACAATCTCTTGAAAAACTGGTGAATGACAGGTAATGATTTCCTCAAGCAATGCTTGTCAATCAAATGAACAAACAATTATCAAACTTTATAAATTATGAAGTTCAGCAAAATCCCAAGCAACACACCAGGGGAAACTTTAGATATTTCAAAGACCACTGACTCTCTTAAATACATTAGTCCTGTTATTATTTGTTGACTTCTTGCGTAAGTATATTTATTCTGGTATTGTTTATTGACTTCTTCTTTAGATTTATTTATTGTTTATTGAGTACATTAGATTTCCTAACATAGAATGATTCTAGGCGCTTCTGTTATATTTCACGAGATATGCATGTTAATTCTGAATCCTAGAACGGTGAAAGTCTAGGGTTAACATTGCCTTAAATCAGTCATATGTTAGTGTCTGTACTCAGTTCCTGACCTTCACCTTCCAGGATCTGGGTTTTGTTATCTTACCACCTGCTGTCTTAGTCATGAATATGTTTGCCTTTGCACTGTTGCACTGTTTTGTCTTAATATGTGTATTCTATCTTCATCACCGCCTTTTAAACACATTTTTGAATTATGTAAAAATGGTCCATAAAAGAATCTCAAAAATCCACATTAAAAAAACCAAACCACTGTCACCTCACAAAGATTAAATTAATAGGTATCACCTCATGTATGTATATATATATATATATATATATATATATATATATATATATATATATTCACACATATATTCATATACACAAATTTTAAGAAACATTTGAGAAGATGTGGGAACATTTTTCACTACTTGAATTAATTTAAATCAGTCTCATCTTCCTCAAGAGTTTTGCAGTATGAATCACATTTTTAAATTGTACCTTTCTGCCCAAGATATTCTTACAAAAATTCATCTTAAAAAATAACACTTCAGTGAAAAGTTTAAATAAAAGATTTTCTATGGTAGAACTTGTTAGGAGAAATAAAACTTTATGGAAAAATGATGTTTGTTGTTACAGGATGTTTTAATGATACCATTTTATATCTAAATGAGAAAAGATTCTGCAGCCACTGAAAAAATATGTGATATAATGAAACTAAAAAAAAAGGATTTTAAGACTTATGAATAATACTTCAAATATACATATATTACTCACTAAAATATTGAAAATAATCTTCTCTGAGCAGAATAATTCCAAAGGAATTTTATCTTTTATGCATTTGGGCCATTTACATATTCAGATAGCACTCATTCTTTGTAAAATATTATTAAGATATGGTATATATTAACAGAGGACACCTTTTGAAGACACACTATGACCAAGCACTTTTGCAAGAGCGTTATGCATATTAGCTTGTTTACTACAAACATGGTGGTTGTTGTCATAGCAACAATCAAGTCTACATGATAGTAGAAAAGGTGTTTTTCTTTTATGTTTTCTGTAGCAGTTCACCAAAATGAAATTGAGTTGTGAGTGATAGTAAATTACCTCATTAGTCTTACAGGTATCTGATTGGAAATAAAAGAATGGTCAAGGTCAGGTATAGCAGTTCCTGACTCAGAATGGGGAAGAGGGTGAACTCATGAGATGTACAGCAAAGATTGTGTTGATAAATCAGGTTCTCAAAAAATCATTCACTTTTGCTGTCATCTGACCCTGCAGTGTTTATTATATGTACAGATTTTGGTCATAAGAATTTCTTTGACAGCAGAGGTCCTAAGAAAATGTTCTAACGTGGCAGTTTATCTTTGAGTATTACATTTCATGGGCGTGATCAGACAGCAGGACAAGGATGTTTTTACTGAAAGTGACACATTAAAAAAAATGGAACTTAAAACGAATAAAAGTGAAATGAGGGGTAGGGCGGGGAGGGAGGGAGGGGTGGGTAGAGGGAGGGACAAAAGGAGAGTGGGAAAGTCCTTGTCACCTCGACAAGATACATAGGTGCACAAAATGCTCAACTTCATTGTAAACCTTAAATTTTACGCTTATACATATCAATAAAATGAAAAAAGGGGAGAAAGGTAGGTTTTCACTCCCTGAGAAACTTTGAAGAGATCTGACCAAAAGTTGAAGCACTTTGAAGGGAGAAGGTATCTTGAAAGAGAAGATAGTAAGATGTATAAAAATAGTTTGTAAAATAATCTATAGGGGTTATTTTCCCTGACACTTTTTTAGAAAAAAAGATTTTGCCTTGTAAGTAAGTTAATAGGAGACAATCCTAAGAATCCTGAGTTAAAATTTTTTCTGTGTCTTTGTGCATCTGAAGCCGAGACCTATGGCCAGGGGATAGCTACACTAATGGGATGCCTGAAATGTCTTAAAACCAATCCACAAACTGAGTGTTGTAACATTCTTAATTTACAACAAAGTAAATAAAATAGATATTATTCTTTTTAGTCATATCAGTCTTAATAATAATTGAAGTATAAATAACTTGCTTATCTTGCTATCATTTTTTCCTGTGCCTTATCATTAGCATCTTGAAACCAAAGCAAAACAAAAGCAGTTCACTTCCTGAGCTGATTGAAACCCCCCAGACACATATATATGGGTATTGTAACACAGCCAGTTTCTCCCCATCTGGACAGAACTCTTGTAGAGTTCATACTGAATATCACATGTCCTGGGAGCTCCCTTAATCTTAGGCAAACTAGAATCTTCAGCCATTCTGATTTTACAATTCATACAAAAGCCTTAACAGAATTCCAGGTTTTTGTCTGGAGTGACGGGTGACAAATTTGTAAAGGCACTGATAAACTGGGTAGCAGTCTGACAAGTCTGGAAACATTAATTTGATTGCTGACTTTAAACATGTAAAACATTCCCATCAAGAAGAAGAAAGCAATATGTCACGGAGTTCTCAGTGAAAGAGCAGGGAGCTTGATTCTTGGCTTACAGTCATAAATACAATTTGAGTCATTCCATCCAGCAGTCACACACTACCTACTCTCTTGCTTCAAGGCTCAGGAGACCTTCTGTTCTTACAGCCACATTACTGAGGACAGGCACAAATACATACATCTGGAGAATTATAGAAAATATTACAGCTTAGAGTAAGATTGTAAGATACATTCTGATTCCGATATTCTGTGAGTCCACGAGAGCAAACATAAAGCAAAATCAAATGGGTGCCTTCGCTTTGAAATTTAACTGACTAAACTTTGGGGTGACACTTCCATCATTTTCTACTTATTCAAGATTATCAATTTGAAATCTTTATGATCTGGCAAAAGGCAACGAAATTATAATGAATTCAGATCATAAAATTGGTACTCTAGCTGTTGTCCTCTGATTTTGCTTATATTTACTCCCTTGGTGGTCTCTTCTGTCTTGCTACTAAATATTGTATTTTATTTTCTGTGGAGAACCGTCTTTATTGAATAATCTGCCATTGTCCTTGGGAAATCATATTATCCATACATTTACAGAAACATTTGAGAAATCGAGCAGTATTTTCCCTATGTGTTATCTTTTCACATTCAATACATTTGACTGTTTTCTTATAATGCCTTATTTTTGAAGAGAAAGTATTTGTCTTCCTCCAAGATAACATTTTTTTTCTTATTGTTCTGTCACCTTGAAAATCCTTGACAAAAATATGTACTAATATCTCTCATTTGAAGTCTTTACCTCTAGAATATTCCCATTTCATTTTCTATTTAACGTTTTTAAATCCAAAATAAAAACTGCTTGATTTCATCATAATATCTTGTCTACCTAGAAAGTGCATCCTACTTCTTTAAGCATATGGTATATGAGCAAGTAAAATTTTAAGAAGTGCAAAGGGAGATGCCAAGCTTATTGAATCTAATTCTTCTTTCCTTACAAAAGTCTTGATTTTCATGGTGTTCTTGATGAACAAAATAGGTGACATATTCATAGCTAAATTTTGTTCAAAGTTCCTCATCCTCACAAATAAGAAATGATGGCATATATATATATATATATATATATATATATATATATATATATATTCTTTTTGTTGATAATTAGAGATAGGTTCTGTGTAATGGGGTAAAAGAGGCAGATAGAGGTCAAGGAGAAGGTCAAAGGCCACAACGCAGCCATTAGTAAATAGAAGTCACAAAGTGATAGTTTGAAGAAGGCACCTTCCTTTGCTGAAGGATATTGCCTAAAAGGGTCAAAAGGAAGCAGTATGGTAGCTTTATTTTTCTTCAAGAATACTCCCATGGCTTCGCAAACTTTCCCACCTTGCACTTTGGAAAAAGGTATAGCATGTGGACTACTCTCTATCCATTCATTGTAAAATTCCATACTTTAAAAAAAAAGAAAACAACTATTTAAACTAATTTTGCTTTTTAGTTACTTCATACTTTTTTATTTTTTCAACTTTAGTGATCAATATTTATAGTCAACTCTATCACTGAAGTTTTATAATGCTCATCTCAACTACTTTCACCAAACCACTCATCGGTTAAATCATTGATCTCTCATAAACTTTTGTAAGGGAGTGATGTGAAAATTTAATTGTTGATTATTCTTATTTCTTGTATGTTGGAGAGGTAGAAAAATCTTAATGTGCAATTTTGTTTCGACAATAGTTTGATGAAGTAGCTGGAGAAGTGATGTATCTAGTTCTACTTAATAACAATGCAGATAGGGAAACAGAAGTCATGTATTAAGCAGAAAGAAAAACAGAAAAAGAAAAACCTGAATATTGTAAAACCTGGATGAAAAAAGTTGTGTGTGTGTGTGTGTGTGTGTGTGTGTGTGTGTGTGTGTGTGTGTAATCTTAAATTTAAATAAAAGGACAATTATGAATTTGAAAAATATATATCTCATGATATAGATAGATAGATAGATAGATATGCAATGTATGTTGGCAATAAACATTTAACTTATTTCTTTGTTTTTCATTCTTTGTTATTATTACTTTTGAAATCTCAAACTCTACAGCAGGTTACCCTGATACAGATTATTGCTATCACTAGTATTTTCGTTTCTTTTATATTTGAGTATGCAGAATTTACAGACTCCCCATACTGTAGAGTTCGGCTTTGCCTTGAGACTTGATATGGCCACAAAAATGTAGACAGAGAGAATAGTTAAAACATTTATATATAATCACTCAATTTTCTCATATTGTCTTTTTTCACCATCTTGACTCTATATTGCAGTTGAGTTAGGATTTTTTGAGCCCAAAACTCTTAGTGAGGAAACCATACGACAGAAGGATTCATTTATATTCATATGGATATTTACAATAATTTAGAAATTAAAATGTATTTGATAGGCTACAAAGATTTTGCATTGTTTTACATAATTATAATCTTACCTGTCTTCACTGGTTAACCAGAAGAGGGTCATATGAAGGTTGGATAGAAATAATATATTACATAGATACTTAACATGTGGAGATCATGTTTCAGAATTTCTATCTACATATTCTTCCAGAGAACTTAGCCATACTGATATTTATTGTGTGATATTTATATTAGGTTAGGTAAAAGGGTGGTGCTATTTGTTTAGGTTTAGATATTTAAATGAATGTTGAAGTATGAATACAGTTACTGAGTTAAGCACTGCAGTACGCTGCACTTCCAAAATCTCATTGATAGGGCATCTTGCAAATTTTTCTGGAAATCTAGAATTATGTTTTCCATAATCCTCTTGAATTTATGGCCTCATGTGAGAGTTTCTGAGGGAAACATATCCTTGTGAAATTTGAAACATAGAAGAAGAAAATTCTCTAGTCCTCTACGTAGGAAGACATATTTGAAAATGGTCGCTGAATGTGATAGCTGCGACCTGTGCCAAGCGCCTAGGCTTTATTTGGCGGCCACGTGAGCTCCTACGAACGGCTCATTTACTGCTGTGACTCCTTAAATTATATATTCCAATTCTTACGGTGTTTACAAAAATCTGCAATTTCCTATATTAACGTCTTTCTACTTGAAATATTTTGAATGACCCTTGTTTTTGATCTTAATTGCATGGGGATCAATGGTTTTCATGTCTTTTAAAAATATTGAGAGCTATTTAAAAATAAAGATAAGCAAGAAAAAGAAACCGTTACTTCTAAGTAATGTTTCCTTGCCATATAATTCTCTCATTTCCATATTTCTACCTGAACTTGACTTTCAAACTCAGATTTCTTTGTTGGCATGGACACAATAAACAATGCGTCTGCATTACCTTTGCCTTAGTTTTGTGTATTTTCAATCTTATCAACATTGTTCTGTATGTATCCTCAGTATTGTTTCTTTACGTAACAAAACCAATGTCCCTTTTATTATGAAAACAAATTCATGTTTACTTTCCTTCAAATGTTCATATTGAATGTTATAGTTTGTCAAGTTATTCTCCTGTGATGGCTTAATCTGAAAGACTTACTTTTTCATAGTATTTCTAGAAATTATCTTATTCGTGTTCTCCTACTTCTATTTTTGGTATATTTCTCTTTCCTTCCAGTATGTTTGCTTTTCTTGCCTGTATTTCTTACTTTAAATTATTATGGGTTTGATTTATTAGTTTGTAATTGTTTTTCCATTTGCTAAGCCTGCTTTTTCATGGTACTTTTTCCATATTGGTTATAAATCACAATTGTTTTTAACTGAGGGCTCATATTTAATTCTGTTTGCTTATACTCCCACATTAAAATACCTTTGGAAGTCCTTTCTGCATGAGGTAGGAAGCCTGGGGTTTTTATTGCTTTAGAAGTTAAGCTTCCTGTAATGAGAACACAGTTTTCCAAGTACTTTCTTTGGAGAAATTGAAACCTTTAAAAGTTTAGTGCTTTACACAAGGGACTCAAATCCAGCTCCATCCCCTGGCAAATGCTGAAACGCCTTCCATTGTGATAACCAACAAAATAGCACAGAAGCCTGGATTCAGGCAGAAGTTCTGTGTTCCCTCTGAATCCTTTCCTCATTTTTAGGATCTAAGAAAGACTTACTTTCATTACTTTCTTTTTTTTTAATCCAACATCAGTTGTAAGTTAAGACAAAATATTATTATATTAACAATGTTGTAGTATTATTCAAAAATTCCATGTATTCATGGCATCTTTTAGAATAATTCTTTTGTAACAAACCCATGTCATCAAAATCCTTTAGAATAGTTTGCCATTTTGGAAAATATCCTTGGTCATTTCTCAGGTTGTATAAGTTCAATTAAATTCTTAGGGACCCAAATTTAATACAATAGTTAATTTCCGTGCATATATATATATATATATATATATATATATATATATATATTTTAAAATTCTATTTTCCCTTAACATTTAATGAATGTTAATGTTTTACTCCATGTTAGGCTTATGCAGAACTTTGGAAAAACTATTAATACATTTTTCTTTCTATAAAAATTAAACAATTATGTAAGAATGTAATAGAAATACTACATGTGTGTGATGGGTACTTTTTCATTCTTTTTTACTGTGTTTAAAATTAGGTTTTACTTTGCTGCCATGTATCAATAACTCAGTTGATTTAGATTTAGAAACTTAAATATGAACTCCATGTCCCTTGACCCAGGTTTGCTTGATCTTGACTTTTAGATGTCTGGGCAGGCCCATCGTGCCCATTTATCTTTAAATAAAAGCATAAACTCTAAAACAAGTTATATCTGCTTCAAGTTTTCAGAATAATTCTCACATAAACATAGTCTTATTCCCATTTCTGAAGGTTTTAGAGCAGTTAATGAATTTGCACAAGAAAAAAATACTAGCAAATGTCAAAGTCATGCAAGGAAAGAGCCTCTCTGACTCCGAAACTCAGGAACACCCCCACGGTTACTGCCTGCTCCCACGTACCAGCAGGATTTCTATCACGTTTCACTGTCTAATATTTCATTTTCATAGTTTGCATTGGTTATTTCAATTATAAATAAAGATTTGCTAATATATACAGTAACTTTTGCGGTGCAAGAACATGTTCATTTTCTTATATCTATTTCCATATTGGTTAAAATCAGCCTGCCTCTTTTTTTTGCCAAGTGTCCCTCGCATTGTCCAAACTCAGAAATTATTATACGTTTTAGTGTAAACGATTGGATAATCGGCGATGGTAATCCTGTATTCAGTTTCAAATTTTATTTTGTATATTTTTATTGATGGATCAAGTGCACAGAAAATTGATTAAGGAAAAGGAAAAAAACTCACAATTTGCCTAAGAGATGGGCACTGAGGTATAGTGAGCTGAATTTCATAGTTGCTAGACATAAAAGCAAAAAAAGAAGAAGAAGAAGAAGAAGCTTAGTGGCTTTGTCAGTGTCAGGGCTCTAACAGGAGTGCCACCCAGGTCTTTGCAAAGCCAGGACACTTCATTATCTCATGCCCTTTCTGCATTAGGTGCTGATTGGTATGGATCACAGTTTCAGTAATTAAAGCATTTATAATTGAAAACCATTGAGAAAACAGTAATTTATTCCAACCACTTGTGAAATGATTCTGAAAACTCTTAAGATACCTTTAACATAACATCTCACAGCATATATGGTATGTTTAGATAAATTAGATGTCAACTCTAGAAAACTATAAACTTTTAATAATGAAATGTTTCTCTATCACCAGGGACAAAATGTACTCTTTAAATCAAGAGGATAATTATTTTTCCTGACAAGATTTCACAGGGCTTGATTGAGATTTTTGGATGCCTATATCTGAGTTGACAGTTTATATTTGCCATGTTTTCCCCTAGGTAACATCTAAAAACATTCATAGGGTTTAGCGGTAATGAGAACAGAACTCATTAACCCTAAAAATGCCTTTTTATTTCTCAAAGGAATATTCAACATGGAAAGTGTTGTAAAAAAAAGAAGCATTTCTTGTTATGAAATAAAGACCTGACTTTTAAGAGGAGGCAAGCAATCCTTTAAATTGTGGCATAATAAAAGAAAGGAATTTTACATTCTTTTTCAGGGTAATAGCTATTTCTGTTGACTTTTAAAGAGGGAGAAAATGAGTCACTTTTTTGCATTAAATTCACTTGTGTTAGCATGACTTGTATTTTTTTAAACTTGGGAGCTGTGAGAAATGCTCAAAAAGATAACTTCAACAAGAACACGTGTACATGTGTCCAGGCAGCAGGGCAGCTTTGCCTGAAAGTATGTGAATACCTCTTACAGAAATGATGGTCAGGGAAAAATTCCTTCCAAATCCCCAGAAAAGCCAGCAGCAGTAGCAGTGACCATGAAGAGCACAGCGTGAATCTGACACACCTGAGTGCTTCTTTTACAGAGGACTCAGTGCTGGTTGTCATGGGTGGGAGGTCACCTGTGAGGACTAACGAAACTAATGAGTTGGTGCGAATTAGAAAGTAGAGGGAACTCTTGAATACCATTTTTTAAAAATAGGATTAGAAGAAAAGAGAAATAATGAATTATACAGTCACTTGGCATGTGCTTCCCATAGATTAGCTCATATAGTTCATACAAAAAATTTTTAAGTATAGTTTACTTCCTATTTTATGAATGAATGAACTGAAAGACTGCCAATTGAAATAACTCTGAGATTTGATGACAGTTGTGTGGTGTACCTTGGTCCTAGAGCTACAGAAAAAGGTTGTGCTTCTTGCCCTCAGGGGGATCAAACGCCAGGTCCCATGTGATGCTCATCAGAAGGTATTTTGGGCTTCTCTACAAGCCCAAATGAAATGACATTTGTGAATTCTTTGGCGTTTCCCAGGAGAAAAATATGTGAATAGAGAGAACTAAAGTCCAGCCCTTAATTAAGGAAGTTAAGCAAAGAAACTTTAACTACATCTAATTTCAAATTTTCTTTGCATTCTCATGCAGTTGGTTAATTTTCTATCATTTTTGCCTGGTTATGAATGTATCCAACTGAGATAGCCAATTTAGAAACATTGCCTACAAATCAAGTAAATTGGTAATATAAATTTCTTCGGGTTTTAAAAACTAAGATGTATATTAATAATGACTGTAAATATATGAAAGTAGAAAGTAGGACTTTTAAAAGATATTTCATCATGTTATAATGAACAAGGGAAATAAGGCTTTCTGTTCCCTTAATTTAGTTACAATGCTTAAGTACATTTCAACCTGCTCTTTTTCCTTAAATGATGTTTTAAAAGGAAAATGAATACAGTATTTGTCCTGCAGTGATTGACTGTATCCATTAAGCATAATATCCTATGTTTATCTACATTGTCACTAATAGCAGCATTTGTCTTTGTTCAGGTTTGATTCTATTTCATTACGTGTTTATATCACATATTTGCTACCCACTCATTTTTCTCTGCACAGTTGGGTCATTTCCATATCGTAGCTATTGGGAATAATGCTGAGGTGAACATCAGATCATAGACAGCTTTTCTGGAATCATAACTTCAATTTCTTTGGGTAATATAAGGTATGATAAAATATAGTTAATGTTAAACGTGTATTATAGTAAAAGACATCTTGCCATTAATTTCCTGCAAAATATAGCCTTCATTTAGAACACATGAATCCTGCATTCATGCCACTCTGAGACAATTTTAAAGCCTGCCTTTACAAGCATCTACAGTGGCTACCTCGATGTTTAAGTTTCTTAGGCCTATTGACTTTGGAGAAGTACGAGAGGTCTCATGGTGTCAGATCTGGTGAAGGAGGTGCGTGAGGCCTCACGGTAGTGTTTTCATTTGATGGAATTGTCTGTGCATTTCCCATGGACTCAGGACGTTGATGCAGCCACACGGAGGCAGTCGTGAGGAGGGCTTTCCATCCCTGCTTTGGAAAATGGCAAAAATGAAGGAATACGTATGCTTTAGAAAAAGATTATGCTGTAGAGGATTAATGACAGTGTGTCTCTAACAAAATTAATATTTTAAAGTTTTTATTTAATTATTGATCATATTTATGGATCATCACTCACATATCTAGCTTGATATGAGACTACTGGTTGCTAAATGGGATTCTGGGTAATTGTGGAGTGATGCCACTTGTAGAAGATAGCTGTCATTGTCAAACCCAGGGCAATACAGAATACAGCAGTGGTTGTCTGCGGTTAAGGATTTGAGAAAATACAAGTTATTATTCAATGGGTATAGATTTTCAAACTGCTGTGCAATGTAATATTAATAGCTTATCATATAATTCTGTGCACTACCAAAATTTATGAGATTAGATTGCATGCACACACACACACACACACACACACCCCAAAAGACCCAAGAAATTTTTGATAGGTGTTGGATATTTCTATTACCTTGATTATGGTTATTGTTTCAATGGTGTTTGAATGTGCCCCAAGTCATAAAATTATATAGATTTAATATGTGCACTTCTACAATAAAGCTCTTTTTCAGAAGTATGATTGTCCTTTTTTAAAAATAGAAGAAATGCAAGACTAATGCATGTGACTTCACTGTGGTAACCTGCCTGTTTTTACACCCTAGTTTGAAGGATTGGGAAAAAAATGCAAACTGAAGAGAAAATTCTACTCCTTCAGTTTTCCTTTAATTCTAGCCCTATGATCCCTGTTTCCCAGCTTCATGAGCTCCTATCAGGAGAATTTCCTTTCCCCCTTTGCGCAGGCTTAACCTGAAGCTGACCTCTGCTCCATTGTTTAAGGTTTATATTCTATTAAAGTATATGCTCCGCAATCGCTGCTAAATAGATCCAGAAGGCATCTAGAAAAACTATTAACGTTAAAATTAATGAACAAATACAAATTTTCAGCTTCGCTTAGAGAAAAAAAATCCCCAGTGTATTACATTGACTGTTTTTTTTTTTTCAAGTCTATAATGTATAAAACGGATTCAGCCTGAACTCCTGTCCAAGGTAAAGAGAGAGCTCCCTCAAAGTGGGCCTGGGGGTGAGCAGGAAAGAAAGGGGTTCCCCCCATTGGGCAGGGGGTCCAATTTCAGTGAGGTGTGCAGCTGGCAGGTACTCAGCGCTCCCTGATGAGGCATGCAGCCTCTAACAAATGTGCGTCTCTAAAAGTCACATTCAGAAGTTTTCACAGGTGTCTTCTTTCTACCAGAAAATTTCCCCAACTCTCAGTGAAAATCCTCTCAGAAAGGCTGAGAGATTAGCAAGCAAACTCCTGCGTAAAAACACAGTCACAGCAGGCGTTCAGCCTAATGCCAAAGAGGTTTTCATGTCTTGTACAGATCAAACACGGTTTGCGGCATCCATAGTAGGACATATATCCACTGATCATTCTTTACAGATATCTCATGAGCATCTGCTTCCTCATCCCTGAGAGACCATAGCATCTGTGAAAATAATAAAATGACTAATGAATGCTTCCAACATAATGGCAGGCCAAAGAGCAGAGGAAGCAAACTCTAAGCCATTTATATAGTCCATATATAAATAAATATAGCAAAATTTGTTAATTAATTACATTTAACATTAATGTTTTTCTTTCTGCCACATCATGAAAATTTGAATGTTTTAGTGCTTAACAACAAAGTTATTAATGAGAAATTTTTCTCAGTTTTATGGTATATTATTAGGTTTCAGCATGTTTGTTTGCAGCGGAAAGGTCATCTTTAAAATGCTTGTTAATCATGTGTCTATTGGTTGCAGTATTTATTGATAAATATTTTGATTCATGACTCAGAAAAAATATTGTATAAAGTACAAGCACTATTTTAAATAATAGTTTAAGGACTTAGACTCCAAATTAAGATTTTTCTACTTACATACTGGAGTGTTCTTATAAAAAAGATATTTATGTCAGGCATTCAATAAATAAATAACTTTATGAATGTATAAGCCTAAGTCTTACCACAGAGAGACACATGCCGGTCTACAAGAAAGCAAAGGCAGGACTGGGAATATAGCTGTGCAGTAAGTGTGCTTGCCTACCTAGCACTAGGTCTACATTTGATTCTCCAGTACCACATAAGCCAGGCATGAAGGCACATGCCTGTAAACTTGTAATCCCAGCAATTTGAAGGCTCAGGCAGGAGGATTGTCATGAGTTCTAGACCTGTCTCGGCTACAAAATGAGTTCAGAACCAGCTTGGATTTTGTAGTGAGAATCTATCTCAAAACAAAAACAAATAGCATACCAACAAAAATTCAAGGGCGAACCGTATTAGAAATTCTTGCTATAACTTCTGCCCTTTCCCTCCTAAACTTTGTCACCTAATTGAATTACTAATGCTTACAATATTTGCAACAACAACAGCTAATGAATTACTATAATTTCATAAGAAAAGTTGCTTTGCTAACGATTCAATGTAGGTGTTTCCTATACCTCTTTTTTAATTTTCTAATTCCAAAATGATCATTCTACTCCCCTGCCAGCTTTAAGTCTTTCCAAATTTACCTTCTTTCCTTGTTACAAGTTCAGTTTTAGCTTGCTTACATGTTCAAATGCAAATAGAATTACCATTTATAAAGATAACTCAGCTAATGTGGAAGGTTTTGTTCTAGACAATGCCAACTACTTATGTACATAGTACTTAGAGGAAATAAAAGAATGGTGGAACATGAAAATTTTAAATATCTCTTATTCTTAGTGTAGAATTATTTTCATTTTATATTTTGCATGTAGGGCACATTTTTATTTCATTTCAATACTCTGAGGAAGATTTACTAATTACATTAAACTGTATAGATCATTTCTAGGTGTCATTATGGATGCTCTTTATTTTTAAAAACTTTTATTAGTGTTACATTGAATACCTTTTTATATACTTCAACTTAACTGTACTTCAAGAGAGGTTTTTCATAGATGGTGTGGGTCTTATTTTTTATTACATGAAAGTTTCTAACCCAACTGAGGTATCATGCTAGCTCTCCTGCTTAATTCCTTATTCATCCCAAGCAGTACGTCAGGAAGTGCCAAGTGATTTTTCCTTTTTATTTTGCAAAATATCCAAGGAATTCGCAGAGTGCATTTGCCAGGCTGAAATCAATAGCACCTGAGAGAATAGCCAATTACTCTCATTCATTAAAGAATAAGAAGCCTAGTGCTGTACCATTCGTATTTGCACTCCAAGAGACGGAAGTCCATATATCAAGGCATGTCCGCCATATTGTAGAACAGCCTCATACAACATAATTATACTGAAGGCAGAAGGTACCTAGGTCTTGTAAATGTTTATATATTTCTACGACTTTTATCATCATAAAGGTGATGCAAATTTTATTCTATTTTTTCAATAATTTGAATTATTTTTTATCTAAGCAAGAACTGCTTGAAAAAGCTATCAAGGATCCGTCCATATTTAAAAACATAAAAGTAACAAAAATCAATAACCTATTGATTCTATAATGTACGTTAGACTTTGCATTTCATTTATGTATTAGAAATAAATAATAGCGTACATCTCCTTACAAATTGCCTCAGTTTATATGAAATTATTTTAAGCAAATTTCTCAGTTTTACATTTGTATGCTTTCCTTTCCTTCTAAAAATGTGATGTCACTGAAACTGTCAAATCTTTCAAATAACAAGTCTTTTAGGAATGTCTTAATCAGTTCCACAAACTAAAGAGACAAAACTTAGAAAATAATAAAAGTAAAAGAGTTTCAAAGGAAGATGAAGGAAACACAAAGACCCAAAACAGGAAACTTTCTTATGTGAATGAGTAGGCAAGCCCTAGTTCAGAGTGTCTTGGTTTCAGAACAGAAATAGCATGGCATAATTTATGCGACAGACCTTTCCTAATCCCATGAAAACCAACAACTTGGAGCCCACAGAGACCCTTTGCCATTAACTCGAGTCAGCTCTTGTACGTTTAGTTAGGACAGTTTCTGTCCTCCTAACTAAACATACTCCTGAGCTGTGGTGTTAGATTTGATATATGCATGATTCCTTTCACTGGGGGATGGGATATCCCTTCCGGAGGCCTCTGTCCACGTGAGAGTTTTCCTGAGGCAGAGGCTACTTGGGGCCTTTGTCCACCAGCCTCGAAGAGCATGTTTGCAAAGAAGGAACTGAAAAACATTGAAACTATTTTTGTACATTGTATTCTTATGAGTTTAATGAAAATAAAATATGAGCAAAGAAAAAAATTAGCCCATATCGGCTCACGGTGACATTTATGTAGTTACTTCTTTTTCACTAAGAAAGTTGTGTCATTTAGCACAGAAAATTGTATCGATTTTTATGAAATCGTAACTTGCCGGCTGATGATGACTGCATTTCTTTTTAAATTAATTTGAATTGGTTTGCTAGAAAAGCTAGATCGCTATAAATTCCTTTTCTTTATCAAGGAAGGTATTAAGACATTTTTCTCAAAATGTAGGATAAGAGAAAAAGAAAGCTCCTTCACTGTCTGAATAAATTGCATAACTAGGTAATGAAGTTATTTAAAACTAATTCAACTATCAAGAAACCAGTTTTTTCCAGCTCTTTAAGTAGAATTTGTGCATAAAAGTGAAAGGAAAATATTAATGAAAAATGTGTTTCCCGGCATCTTTCAATTCTACCTCAGAGAAGTATCTGACTTTTAAAGGAAACACAAAAGAGTGTAACAGAAATGAGAAGCTTTAAGTCTGGTAACCTGTGGCATATAATTTTAGTCTTTCCTTGTTTGCTAATTTCAAAGACCTTCAGTTCAAACAAGGTCCTTTCTTCCATAGATTGACTTATATTGTAATATCCCAGCTTAGATTAAAGTCTCAGCTCTAAAAATCAAAACCAGATCAACCCATGCTGAAGTTACTTTTCTTGCAGTTTTATTTCCAGCAACACAACAGAAAAACTGGAAAGATTTTGGGAAAAAAGTAAGAACAGCTTCAATCGTAGAATGGAAAATGTAAAGGCCAATGAAGCAATGTCTCTTATGTAAATGACAACGAAAACCTAAGTTAAAAGTGCCTTGGAAAAACAGATGTGATGACGCAAGCCTGTTATACCACCAATCAGGAGGCTGAGGCAAGAGGACTGCTGTGAGTTTGAGGCCAGCCCAGCCTACACATTGAGCTCAAGACCAACCTGGATGTCACAGCAAGATCCTGTCCAGAAAAAACAAACAAACAAACAAGAATACCTCGTTACTAGGAAATTACAGTGCCAAGTTTATCTATATTATGTTCTCCAAATAACTAAAGAATATGTGTTACTATCTTGAAGAAATTTGAAATCCTCGATTGAAATGAAGTGGGTGAAAATTAATATTATCAGGAAAAGTGTTTAGTTTGTAAATTCAAACTAAAATTATACTGGAAAACTGTCACTACTCTCCACTGTTATTTATCTTCAGATTGTCAGTTGGTACAAAATATTATGGAGAGCCAGACTTTTGTGTCCCTAGAAACAAAAACGTTCAATGATTGAGGATTTGAACATGAATTCTGAAGATTTGGTTTATGACAAACAAAAGAAGAAAACAAGAGGTTAAATGTATGTCAAGAGAGAGGGCCTGAATATAAATTTTTAAAGGCCATATTTTTAATGTTGTTTACACAATTTCAAGCAGATGGAGGACTGTAGATTAAAGGTGACACATTGAATGAGCTGTTGCAGCCATGGGATTTGAAAACTCTGGTCTTAAATTTTCTTGGCAGAAGAATAATCTTTAAAACACGATGCTAGGACTGTATAAAACTGTTCTCAGGCTGGCATCGCCTTCACTCACCCAAGCAAAGAGGGATGTTGTGCAAGTAGAATCTTCGTGACACCAAGATTTTAATTTCTTCAAAGTTATTTTCTAAAATATTTGCTGATTTTGTCAAGAATGTAACATATATGTACAGTATCGAAGTATAAGTTATAGACTAGGGAAAAGTCAAGCAACACTAGTCCTGTTTTTTAAGAACTTTTAGAAACTCTTTGTTTAATTGATGATTCTCCATCTCTAGTTCTCTCTTTCTTTTTTTGTGAGGTTTCAACAACGTGAATGCAGAATTTGTCCTCACTGTGGATTTCATGTGTGGTCTCTCTGTCTCTCTCTTCCTAGTTGTATCAACACTCTTTCATGCCCAATTTAATACATTTATCTTTCCTTTTCTGTGCCAAAATTTGATTTTCTGCTCTTTTTTTGCTGCCCATTTCCTGAATTATATTCCATTTTAAAATTTTCATTCCTTTCTCATCTGAGCATACGTGTCTAATTTCATTCATTTCTCAGCTCATAAATCCAATACGCTCTCAATTCTTGAGCAAGAACTTCCCAACTGCCCTCGCAACAACTATCACGTCATAGTACATTTGCCTTTTTCCACACATAGATCATTCTCCTGTTACGCTCTGAAGTTCAGGCTTGCCCTAAACTTTCTATGTAGCCCAGGCTGTCCTTGGTCTTATGGCAACCCTGTTGCATCAGCCTCCCCCGAGCTAGGATTACATGACTGTACCACCAAACCCAGTTCATATGGTGCCGGGGAATTGATCTCAGGTATTTAGTGCTTGCTGGTAAGTGCCTTAACAGCTGAGCTCTACCTCCACTGTCTAGAACCTCCTTGTTTTTTTTTTAAATCTTTGAATCTGACTTGTGATTTATTCTTCTCTTTGATCATCATTCCATAACATAATTTAGACTGTTATACAGTTGAGAAACTAAACAAAAAAATACCACTGTATCTGTGAAGTGCTATTCTAATATATGCCATTTACATAAAAAATGGAAGAAAAGCTTAGCTTTTCCGAAGTTTTACTCTTTCTAGCGGGAAGGTCCTGTGGCCTCCACAAATTTCCTCCACAGAAACTGTTTCCAATGGGCATATCCTCACTGATATTCTTCATTTTAGGTTCTATTTCTGATTATTGCTTCCAAGAATATTGACCCCATACCATAAGTTACACGGAATTTCACCAGGATTTCATCTCTGTGAAAATTCATTAATGTAGTCATTTTCCCGTAGTCAACTGGCAAGTCTAGATTCGTCCCACGTGACTGCCCCAAGTGTCCTTTTCGACTTCATCCTCACTTCATATATAGCTGGTGGAGTTGACAGTCCCCTACTGGTTTCTCATTTACTTTCCTGGTGAGCTTTTACTGCTTGTATTGTAAATAATGATTAGTTTTCCTTCAATGTAACCACTTTTCATACATATTTTGTAAGAAATTCTCACATGGTTTTGGCTTGGGAATTGTGTAGTTTTTAGAGTCTCTCACATTTTTATTGCTTGTTTTCTTTGCCTGCCATTGGTTATTTTCACTAAAAATGAGGAGATTTTACAGAGAAATCAGTTAGTATGAGCACAGATCATCATATTGAAATATATAGCTGATGTATTCTTGGTATCAAAATTAATATGTTTAACTCCACCTCCAAGAGAGAAAATAAAATTCACTAAAACAAAAATGAATAAATATATTAGAGGGTTTTTTCTTGTAATTTTTAAAAATCAAATTGTAATTTTTAATCTTAAAATTATTTTGGTTATGAATATCTACTGATTCAAATAACAGAAGCATTACCCCAGATGTTTTAATTGAAACTGAAACCAGTTTCAACTCATAGTAGGAAGAAACTAGATTTGCAATTCATCTTGTCTGGTTCTGAAGCTTGTATATATTTTCAGAGGGTCTTCAATATTTGTGTATGTAAAATGGAAATTTGAATGTCCCTAGGGGATTATTATGTTATATGCAGAAATATATGAAATTTTAGCATACCCTGTGATTATATATTAACACTTGGGAAATGGCATGTGTTGCTAGCATGTTATTTTTGAGATGTCAGGTTTTTTTAAGTGTGGTGACAAGTAGAGGTAGACTGTAATCTTAAATTTTGCATAATTCTCAAAACTGAAAACTCAAATTCATACGTGACTTTGTAACAAGAGGAAAACAGCCTTGGGAAATGTATTTTTTTAACGTCTCTATTACACAATTGGAAATATACTAGCACATTACCATGTTCGGAGACTGCGAGTCAAGAGGATCAGACTAGAGGATATACATGGAATTATTTAAGAAGCATTTTAGCTTTTTAAGTACACAAGTTAGCCTCATCTTCATTCTGCATCAACATCTTCTCTTGAACTTGGCAGAAAGCTTTTTCCATGGTGCTCAAGGGTCAATGATGTTCTTTTTTATACAAGTGGTGATTTTTTTCCCTGGCTTATTAATTGGTAATAAGCACATGGAATGTGACAGCCAGTAACTTTTGGATTCAAAGATTATTTATCAATCAATTTGGGATACCTGGGATACTAAATTTAGAATATCATTTTAAACCAGTATGTCTAATCAGTAGAACTGTCACTTATTTAATCAGAGAGGGAGAGAGGGATTGTGCCTGTATGTGTCCCTTCGTGTGTGAGTATGTAGATAGTAACAAGTTAAAATAAAAAGGAGAATGGACTATTAGATTTTCTGCCTACTCTGGTCCTTAGACTGAATGCCTGAGGAAACCATGGTAACAAGCACTCAGCCACAGCACAGGATATAGCAGATTTCAACCTGATGCGAAAATATGTACTAAAAATTTTGTGCTGAACGAGGTGCATAGCAAGTTGATGTTGTAAATGGGCCCCTACATTTTAGAGTAGTAATTCTAAATGGAAAGATCCCTGAGAAAGTTTTCTCAGAGCCATTTTCTGGGAAGGGCCAGCCCATGGCTGACTATAAAACCCACAGTCTTTGTTGTGAAGCATGTTTGTGCCTTGTGTTCTGCCTCTATTTCAATCTGTTGGGAACTGTAGATTTCTCAGTCCATTTCAGGACAGGCTCTATCACAGCTTGTAAACATGAATTCTGGAGACATATGTAATTAGCCAAAAACAACAGAACTGTGATTAAGATTGGAGGCTTTGCAGCTGAAGCCCTGGGCTTCTCTTCTCGCTTTATTACCTATTTGCAGGGTAATTTCTGTGAGTTTCAATTTCCTCAACTCTTGACTAGTGAAGCTCATATCCTTTGGGCTGTTGTGCTGCTATGTGAACAATTTGTTGAGATATACAGTGGTCAAAAATAAAACTTTATAATAATAACACTGGGACTCAGTGACAAATGTTCTTTGGCAACCCGTATCAGAAAAAGAATTCAGAACCCGCTCTCTAAAAATTGATTTATCACTCCTAGTTTGGGAAAGTAGAATTAAAATGTTAAAAGTGATTCTTGACAATTATGTATTTGAGTATTAATGTTTAATATTAATTTGACAGTAACTTATATGATGATATTCTGAATACTACTAATGATGTGAAGGGATATAAAAGAAGAACAAATTTACACTTTGTTTCAATTTTTTAATTGATTTACTATTTATTTTCCTGTTAGTCTTTTGTTTGTAGTGGCTGCCTTCAAGAAATTAGCTACCAAATTATTTTCTTTACAGAGTTCAAAATATTCTAAAGAAAATACAAGAATAGTCTCAGTAGTTTTCTTTCCCCAAATAAATTATTTATTGAGAATTCTAGTCAACTGTCAATGATGTTTCATGATAGATTTATGCAACGTTAGTAAAATTGAATGAGGCAGAGAAACTTGAATGAGTTATTGTATATAGCATTTACATTCTAGATCCATTTCTTAAATAACATTTTTAGTATGTATATGTGTGGAGGGGGAGGGGTGTTGTTACCAATCAAATGAAAGTCAAATCTAAAAATTTGAAATTATCTCATGAGCCCAGAGGATCCTTCTTAACACTGTAAAGACCCATCTCCTTGGAGGGGGAAATATTCACTGTCCATGGGACCTAGTTACATGCGAGAACCAAAATGTGAAGGCTTATGCCACTCATAATGACAAGAGCTTCTCTAAGAGAAAGTGCCTCATCCTTGAGAAAACCCATGTAAGTTTCCCCATGCAAGAAATCTCTGATGTCACTTACCCCTGTTAGACTTTTTTTTTAGCCATGTTGAGCCCTCAGCTTTCCAGTGCCTGGCGCAAACCTGATTCCATTGTAGCTGAGAGAATGCTAATCTAAGCCAAAAACTGCAATTCTGAACTAAATGTCTTTCCAGCCTCTTGTAACCAAGAATGGAGTGAATTGATTGTGTTGTGTCAGACTAAATATTCTCAATATTTATCTCAGCTGCTGAGCTGGCCTGTCCCTGTTTTAGATATTTGCTAGGCTGCCAGCCCTCACTAAGCTCCATTTTTAAACAAATACAACACAATGAAGACATAACTTGAACCTAAAATGATGCTTACTACGGCCATTGGCTATGTACAGTCTCTTGAAGTAGATTGTTTTGAAGCTGATACTTTCACTCAAGGACTGGTTGAATCTGGACAAGTTTCTTTCAGGAAATAGATGCAGGCAAAATCAACAGTAGTGGATTAATAGCTATGCTAAAATGCATTTTGACTCTCTTTTATTTTCACAACTGATTAAACCTCTTCTTTCTTTCTTTCTTTCTTTCTTTCTTTCTTTCTTTCTTTCTTTCTTTCCTTAGAGGCAGGGTTTTGTTCTGCAGTCCAACCTGTTCCTGAATTCACTATGTAGCCCAGGCTAGCCTTCAACTCATGGCAATCTTCCTGCCTCAGCCTCCCAAGTGCCGGGATCACAGGTGTTTGCCACCATGCCCAGTTAATGTGGTGCTGGGGAATTGAATTCAGAGCCTTAAGCTTGCTAGGCCAGCACTTTAACCACGGAGCTATTCCTCCAGCTCTCTGCTTCTTTTTCTTGCTGTTTAGCATCTCTGTTTTCTTTTTCTCAACAATTCTACTTGTTACTCAGTACGGTCAGAATAGGCATCAAACCTCATATTGTGAAGCATAGTCATCAACATAATAACTAAGTGGTAATGTACTTGGCATATGATTGTGTCATGAAGATAAAGCCCTCTTGAATAGAATTAGGTCGTATGACAATTCTGTTTTTTGTTTGTTTGTTTGTTTGTTTTGCTTTTACCAAGTGAAGACACAGAGTTGATAGTTCTATCCTAAAAGCAAGACTAGACCATCCTCAGACACAGGACTTGCCAAGGTCTAGATCTTAGGCTTCTCAGCTGTAAGACTTGTGAGAAATAAATTTCAGTTATTTATACATTACCTACTCTATGATATTCTGTGATAGCAGCATGAATGACCTAAGGCTGAGGTTTTTCTAGGAATGTTTCCTTCTATATATTAACCAATCGGGTACAGTTACAGGAAGTTCATTGGGAAAAATGCTACTTTTGATGTACATTTATAAATTTCTTCTTTGATTCTTCCCCAGTTCACTGAGCCATTCACCATAGAATGAGGCCCAGACTTGCTTGATCTTTGACAAAAGAGATAAGGGCTATTTTATTTTCATTTTACTGTGCAATAGGCTACTATCTTATATGTTATTTTCTGATAGCTCGCATGCATTATGAACAAAATTTTGGATTAGTTTATGCCTCAAGCCAGAATAACTCAATCAATTCTGTTTATTCATTTAACACATCAGACTACCATAGCCAATAAGTCACTGGTGTAAGTTAGCACTACTGCTTAAAATAGCTGAACTACCCAGAAACTTGTTCTTATTTTTGCTTTCATACTAAGAAGGGAAATTATTTTCATTAGTTTGACCTCTCCAAATCTCAAATTCTGCTTCAGTAAAATGGAAATAACACTAATAACTACAACACGGGTTGCTATAATGATTGAATATTAAAAATCACTTACAGCATTGTTTATCCAGGACTCATAGAGAAAGTTTCTTCCTTTGTGTGATTCCTATGGACAAAAAAAAATGTAAAGGGAAAACATATCTTCAATAATTGTAATCATAATGTAATATGTGACACTCCAAATAATAACTGTTGCTGTTTTTATTCAGGAAATCTCGATACTTTTCCTGTTGCACAAATAATAATCTCAACAAATTGACACAACCACGCCAGATTAAGGCCCAAGCATCTGTCTTTTCCATGCATGCTCTGCTTCCCAACAACTCACTGCTCTACAGGTAACACCGCTGCATGCAACTACCTGATGTTTTTGGGGGACACTCCAGATCGAAGTCACAGCAGACATTCATCTCTATATTAGGAGCATTGGTTTGAACAGAAGTTATGGAAGAATTATGCTTTCCTGGCTTTTCTCATTACAGTGCTTTATTACCAGAATTCTTCAGAAAGTCTTACTTCCGTATCATGAGATGAGATGAAACAGCAGGACAGTTAGTACTGCATGCTGTGGAAGGGAGTGTGTTTTTTTTTTCTTTTTCCCCTACAAACTCTATCTTCTAGATTAAATTGACTCTCCTATCATGTCTATGAAGAAAGGTCTCTAAAATCATGTCTTGAGAAGGAGAAACCCAAGAAAACAAAGGGAATTCAGAGACAAAAGTTTTCTTTCATTGGAAACTCCATGGTTGTCAAGGACATCGTAGAAAATCAAATGACAAGAATAAAAATGTGAAAAATATAAACTTCAGTACAACTCTTGTTGTATAAAATGTCAGCATGATTCCTTTTTCAAATTATAATGCACAGCAAAATCTTGCTTTTGTATTTGATATAGAAGCTTAGAGTTGGAAAGGTTTTATATCGTCTTTCCAGATGGGACTTTTCAGAGACATCACTGAGGAAGTGTTGCTTATCGTGTCTGAGCCTGAAACAAATACAGTTCTGGGTACATCAGTGAAAAAAAGAGACTGTCTTCTATTTTAAGGCACATTTCTTGACGTGTGTCTGTTCCTGGCAGCATTTACAATGGTTAGCTCTTTCACAGTTATTTTATCCTACGTATAAACCTTCATGTGTAGAAAACAAACACTTGCTTAGAAATAGCATGCATTTTACAGATACATTTTTGATTTTTGCTTTTTTAACACAGGTATCACATATTTTCTGAAGTTTTGGAATCTGGTGCCATTTGGCTTTGGGATTCCTGCTCTAGGTACCCCCTGAGGTTGTAGTTAAACTCCGTCTGGACAACTCCTGTTGTTAAGAACTTAAGCTGGGTTGGAGAGTTGTCTTCAAGTTTTCTAAATTCCAATGTAGGCTATTTATAACGCCACCTACCACGTTTCTTCCTCCATAGTAAGTGATGAGTCAGTGAGAAAAAAAGAGAGAGATAGCACTCAGGTGAAAACCGTAGCCATCTATAACTTAATCTTAAATGCAACATGCCATCGTTTTCCTAATATATTGGTCTTTCAGATCAAATTTTATACATAGAAGGAAACTGCATGGTATGAGACTATTAGAAACCAAGGCCCTTTAGAGCTACCTTGGAAATTTGCAGCCACATAACTTATTAGTTTATTGATTCACACAGTTTGTTTGATTAAATTCAAATTAATATTTGTTATTAATCCAATTTTCTATAGATATTAAAAACCTCATGGAACTTATGAGATAGCTATATGTAAAGGATAATTGCAAATGACTGAGAAAACAGTACAGTAGAATTGCACTGAAAATATTGTGATAACTAGAATCTAAATAACTCCAGAAGAATGACATCTTTGGTAGAAACATGTAAATGAAGGAAGGATAAACATGCCAGGGGTACAAAGCAGGATTATAAGGTTTTTTTAAGTAAACTTAAGATACAACAGAAGATTAAGAGTAAACAGAGGGACGAATGGGTTCCTACATAATCCTTTCAGAAGCCAATAGCAGGAACAAATGGCCCAGAAACTTTCACAACTTGTTTTAGGTAATGTAATTTTAAAGTGCCTTAAGAAAAGTAGCAAATCCTTGAACCCAAAGACAGGCAGCTCTCTCCTAGAAAAAGCAACGAGTGCATACACCTTGCAGTGCTTACAAGCCAGACTTTCCCTTCATCATCCCGAATACCTTTTCTCCTTTGTTCTTCCTGTCCTGGGTATTACTAAATCAACTCCCTGAAGACCCTATTAAAAGCTCCAAAGTCTTCTACGAATGACGTGACTGGACCCCTATGTCATTTCACATTTTTGTCTACATCCTACATTTCACTTCTAGGACAAGAGAAATCCATAGAAAGTGAGTTTAGAGGATTGATTTTCCATGAAGGGTATCTATCTTTCTTACTTACATAGTCTCTCTTATAATGGAATTAGCATCTTACTTACCTTTGGGATGTTGGATGCAGAATATTTTCATACACAAGGTTAATCTTTTCATTACATAATGATAAATATAGCACATGAAGTAAAGCGAGTATGTGATAAATGATATAGAAACTGAGAGCAACAAACATTCTCTATTTCTCTTTCTTGCATATTCTAGAATCTCATCATGAAATCCCTACATTTATTTCCATAGAAACTTGTCATTGTCAATGATGCTTGTGATATTTGCCTATTTGGTCAATTTGTTAAAATTTCATATATGTAATATATATATGTATATATATATATATATATATATTTGAATCACACACTCTTAGGGACACACATATATACATTAAGGAAATGAAAGAATTCAGGTACCTAAAGGTTTATTTTTTTGCTTCTTAGACAAAAATAGATATAAAACATTAGATGTCAAAGAAAGGACACCCTAGGATGCTTCTTAAAAATAGTACACTAATTATTAGTGCAGACCAGGACAGGACAGGACAGAACAGGACAGAACAGTATAGGTAGGACAGGTTCACTTCTGACTGCTCAATACCCTTAAGAGAAAGAATAAAGAAAGTTTGACTTGAGTTTTTAGGATGAAACAGAATAGAAAACCAAAAGCTAAACCATGTAGGTGCATGTCACGCTTATCTCCCTTCTCTGGTGACACTGAACCATAAAACAACCCTTTGGGAGACTGTCCTCAAATGTTCCGCTGTCACTAATGAGAACTTTCCTAGAATGTCTTCCTAATCAGATGTTTATATAAGAATACAGCAAAGACATTTACAAAAATCTTTAAGTAGCATCTTAAGATCAGAGGTGACATTCAAAATACAGTTTCTTTTGTGCAGAAAATGTCCTGTCAAATATGAAGACAGCGAGAACTCCAGCAACCAATAGAAGAAAATACTAGTAGAGTTTATATATGATAGGATTCTCAATTGTTCGTTAACTTTCAAATCAGTTTCACATCTCCAGGAGATTAGTAAATGCATGTGATTTTTTTTTTTGTATTTTATGGAGTTTTGATTAGAAAGATAGAGAAGCAGCTGATACGCATTGCTACTTATTCTAAACATACCTTGTGCAAACAGGCTCAGAATGCTACTGCAAACTACACTTCTCTGTTCCCTGATGTCCCATCTACAAGATAGTCAGGATGATAAGTGTGCTTTCAAAAGATCAGCACAATTCACCAATATATTGATCAGAAGATTGGTGTCACAATCTACATCAAAACCCTAAATATTACAATCAGCAGAATATTTGAATACCATGTTCTACTCTCTCAAGAATACACAGGTAAATCTAGGGTGATAGATCAACAAGGAGGAAACTAAGTAAAAATATTAGCATTTCCGGCAGGAAACAAAAAATGTGGAGCAAAGTTTCCTTATTGCCAACTGAGTCCAGGTTTGCAGAGGAGCAACAGGCATCATGGATCATATAGTTGAGTTTTGTGACGTAGACACAAAGCTAACATCACCTGCTCTACCTTGTTGGTTGGTGGCTTTTGTCAATTATAAACATTGCATTGTTGACATTTTTAAAAAAAAATCTCCCAAGTAAATGCTGGGTTTTGCCAAAATCTGTGTCCAGTTTGCATTGATGAAGGGAGGCGTAGGGACACCGCTGTGCCTTGCCTCAGTGTTGTCACCTTAGGGGAGTGAGTACACAGGGATGTCATAGTGATTCTGCTTCGACATGGTCCGGCCACTCTGGCCACTGCTCTTGTTCTGTGTCCTCCCCAGGCCACATCTACATCAGATTCCTCCCAACGCTCCTTTCTTCTTTCTTATACTGATGTTTTGGTTCTGTCTTTTATCCCAGCTGTTCCAGATACAGGATTCTGATACGTGTTTTTCCATTCCTCCTACGGCTACCTGTCTTCTCTTAAGCTGTAACTCCTGAGGTTTTATTTTTTCTTTATGTCAGATATCTGTTGGTTAATAGCCAGATGAGAACGTAATTCACGACCTTGCCTACCAATAGATCTATGGACTCTAACCATCTTCACGCTAACTCTCTTCTTACCAATTTCTGAATACTAGTTACTTCTACGGCCTTCTCTTCTGGCTTGAAACACTGCATGAAGTAGGATCGTTTCATTTTTCCAACCAAGGCTCCAGGTGCAACTAGATTACTGCCGTTTACTGTAATGAAGAGAATGAAGGCTGAGGTCACCAGTTAGTGTGGTTAGGCCTTTTGGGTACAGAAGAAAGCTGGTAAGCATGCCATGGAAATTATTCGAAGTGGTACTCAGCATGCATTAGGATAGCAAATATTAACTTCTGATGCAAAAATAGAAGTAAAGAAAACATTTTGTGTTCTGCAAAAATTGATTTACATAATCTCCCCTTTAGAAAAAAAGAGAAATAAAAAAGATAAAATTAGAAATTGCCAGACAATAAAAATAAATCTCTCTTTCTAATCCGGATGTTACCCCAAAGGATTTTTTTTGATATGTGTATGGAACACTATACTTAATTTCAAAGACTAGGTATTATATCCCTGAACTGTTCTCTCACGGGTACTTTTTGTTCAATGTGCTTCTGAATATCATTGTAATTTTCAAACACACAGTCCCACAAATACAGAGAAATTCGAGAACATGGGGATATATTACAACAGCCCTGTTGATTTTCTTTATAGTTCAGTTGACATTTCTTCTTTTTTTAGGCTATAACCCCAAAAAACTGAAAATGAAATTATTAAGTGGAGTTCAACACCAAAGTCAATTTACTTTAGTGTGAGGAAACGGAAGCCTGCCAGGACAACAATGTTAAGGATTTTAATATGTATACAGTCACACTCCCACACCCATGTGAGATTGCAGTTGTACATAAGAATTATTGTTTGTTGGTTTTACCTATTTTCTTTTTTCTCCTTTTTTTACATTCAGGATTGCTGTCAATATGAAAATTAACTTAGACATTCAGTGTTAGGGAAGTAAAAAGAAAAACTACTTATGTGAATTGATTCTAATTCACTTTTATATTCTTAACACATTGAGCAGTGCCAGTAATTTTTAATGTAGGGTCTCATTATTTCCTAGCTCTCAAAGTAGATGTATATGAAAGTTGACTTGATTTAAATAAATAAAAGCCTTGAAGAAATCGGAGGGACTGCTGAATCACATAGTATGATAAACTAACATTAATGATATATTAAAAATTAATTTTCCTACTCATTATGAGTTTCTGTATTTCTGGAGTTTTGTCTGTTCTTGTGTTTATTGCCCCTTAAGTTTTCATAGATATTTTTCATTTGAGTGACTTATTCTGTTAACGTAGAGAATTGGCCACCCCACAGGGAAGAGCTTTGAAATATTAACACTTGATTGCCTAATATCAGAACTTCTGAGCCACATGTGCAGATTGCAAAATAATGTGTCTCTGCCCAAAACATATCATTCTATTTATTGGGTATGTGTATAATTGTGTCTAATAGGTTCTAATTATGAAAACATTAGTGAGGTATAATACGTAAAAGGGGAACAGAAGACAAAACATAACATTAGACCATTAGACATGATTCCACTTATTTTATACTTCAAATGTATTTTTAGTGTACTTCAATTTGAACTATGACTTCTAATCTGACTCATACATAGAGTGAGATTTAAATAAACCTTATTGAACCCAATTTATTTTGCTCCAAGAATGTTTGTGCAGTGTTTTAATGAAACTTGATTTCAAGTATCTGTAGATGTTTATTTGAACCTTGTTATAACATATACATTTTATGTTGGATAAATAGTTATGTGTAAGTACATAAATATTTATCGCTCTATATTTTCTAAACCAGCAGACTATTAATATTTTATGTAATCGTGGATGATTATAAATTTTTTATTATTACACAAAACTCTTCAGTATTCTGCATTAATCTATAACATAAAGGTAATAGACACATAGTAAGTTCTTAACAACCTACAGTTTCATGTTTGGGGTGGTAACACCCCAAGTTGTGGTGCAGACTGCTGCTCTCTTCTCATTTTTCTCAAAAAAATCTTAACCATTTAACCATCAGGTGAGCGCTGCTTGGCTAATGCATCTTCTCTGGGAAACTGAAATAAAAGCTACCCTAAAATTAAGGGAAAAGTTCAGAAACTCATGTTGAATCTTTCCTTTAAATGATATCCTTCCTGCTATTTTTTTGTAGAAATTCTCTTGAATGAAAATCTATCATCTTCTGAAGTATTTCAATTTTCTTTAACGGTACACTTTTTTATATTGTAAACAAATCCTGTCTATCTTGCACACCCAAATTTTGCAGTTTTGAAAGCTGCGAGTTGTTTTTTTTTTTTTAATTTGGTATGTTTATTCACACTGACTTGTTCAAGTAAATATGTGTTTGTTAGTTAACATTATTTTCTTTGGTTTTAAATCAAGAAGATCCAATATCATTTATTCTCTGGGATGAAAGAATTTATTTATTTTTCCAGGTTCTTGCATAAGGGTAGTTCAAATCCATTAAAAATGTAGATCCTGACGTTAGTCTTACAATAATCAGAGGCTGATGATTAAGATCATCACATGTCCTTTGGTCTTTAAATTCAGATATTTACTCTGGTCTAAACTAAAATTGACATGCTTATACCTTTGAAAGCATTAGATGAAATGACAAGTTTCAGAATCGTCTTTCATATTTCCTTAGCCTCCTATTTTCAAAAAAGCACATTTTTCATAGAGACATGAAGGTTTGATTCTGAAATTCTTGTCTTATTTCTCTCATATATCTTATTTTCAAAATTACAGTAAGAGACTGGAGGACTTGCACAGTGTTTAGATCACTTGTTTAGCAAGCACGTGACCATGAATTTTATTCCCCCGTGCCATACACACCAAGCATGTGGTACATGCCTGTAATCCCAGCACTTGGTTGGCTGAAGCAGGAAGATTTTGTGAATTCAAAGCCAGCCTGAGCCATTGAATGAGGTTAGGAGCAGCCTAGATTGCAGAGCACTGAGACTCTGTCTCAAAAATAAAATAAAATGATACTGAATATTTCAGGTTCTGCAGAGAAAAACTGTGTGTGGACAGCTGTTAGAGAAAGCCCAATTAAATTTCATGTTCTCAGATTGTCAGAGGACAAGAAATGTTGATGGAAAAAGTGGAAAAAGTTTCCCTCCACTGACACAAACAACATGGCTCCGTGAAGTGAAAGTGATGTTTGGTTCTACCGGAGATGCCAAAGAGAGTCTTTGAATGTGCAGATTTTGTTTTCCTAAAAAGATAAATGTCTTGTATATATAAAATTACTTCAGGCACTGTCGCTGCATTTCTCAGTGGACTTGAATATAAGGGAATGAACACACAAAAGAGAGATGCTTCAATTTGGTTTTGAAAATGAGGCATCAGAGGCATGAAATTACATTATTGACCTAGAAAATTAGTGAAGTATTTGGAATCCCTGTGTACTTGATATCAGAGTCTTTTAAAGTAGTTCACTTTAGTATTCCATTGAAATTGTTGAGATAGTAATGAAGAAGGCTCTTTAAGAAGTTTCAATAACTTTTCAAACTTTGTCATTCTTTAAGAAAGCACAACTTTTGGAAATGTTCACTAGTGCCTGTCCCCTCATAACTACTAAATTTTGATTTAAAATATATAAATCCTTATAGCTAAACTATATAATATATAGGATGTATATATAATGTATATAAATAAACATAATATAATGAATATATATGCATATATATAATTTCTTTTTTAGCGAATGTCCCTTGGAATAATTTCTTAAAGCTATTAAATTCCTTTGAGAACCTTGTAGAATTGTGTAGGTGAAATATCTTCCGCTATTTGGAATCTATATGGTTTTTGATGTATTCCAGCCATCTTGAAACTACCAGTACTGATGGGTTGTAATAAAAAAAAATCACATCTGATCGCTGCTGCCGTATTGACCGTCCTTTTTACAGTCTCTCTAGGGTCTCGCATCCATTTTGGTGCTAATTGTGAAGGCCAGTTTAGTGACATGGGTCTACAAGATGGAAATACCCTACCTCATTGAGGCAACCTGGAGAATGGTTTATAGATATCTTACCAACTAGTAGCAAAATGTTCATCAACGAAGGGCAGACATTTATTGGTTAAGGCATTGACATTTGGTGTGTGTGGGATTTGGGGTGGTGGGGTTAGAATCCTGTTATTACAACATCGGCGTAATTGATCTTCGGTGGTATTATTGGATTCTACTTCTTCCAATACTGTTGATCTTAGAGCAGTTAATTCAGAATGCCTTCAGACTCCGTGTCTGTCATGATCCAGCGGTGAAGAGGGAAGCATGGAGGAGACAAGAAAGTTAGCCAGAACATTGAAATTCAAAATCTCATGTATTTAAGCCAAACCTCATGTGAAAATTCTGAAAACAGAAACAAACCATTACTCAAATGTCCTGTAAACAATTCTGTTGTCTTTTGAGTATATCTTTCCCTGAAGGAAGCTACAAGTGGCAGGAACTAGTTCTTCATTACTCTGTATACACAATCCATTCCAGTGTTTGACCAGAGTAGGCACAGAAGTTAATTTCCTACGTATGTTTGTGGGCAAAGTCCTTGGTACAATTATCTTGAGGATTCTTAATCTGTTACACTGGTTTTTGCTTATGTCAATAAATAATGTAGTGGTGACAAATATTCCATTACATTTTTCCCACAAAAACAATCCGCTCAGTTAAATAAGAACCTTGTATATTTTTGTATTGTATCTTAGTATAATTATGACTACCCACTTCCGCTCCTCAAAGTGTCCCAATTAGTAGAAAAACCTTAGTTGCCCTAGGCAAAATTTTTATTTGAACTTCAAGAAACTCACTAATATGTATGTTTCTGAGAGAAGAGAAAATGAAGCCTAAAAGTTTGAATAACCTGAGCCTAGCTCTCAAGTAAAAAGGAATAACAAATCAGGTATATGGCTTTACAGTGCAGGCTGCAAGCCACTAGCCTTTATTGCTATCCTCTTTCCAGGAACATGTCCATTGTAGGCCAGGATGTAACTTCACTTTAATTCAATTACTGGATTCTGAAAGTATACATTATGGAATGCTAAACAATCTAAGAAATAACCTTGTGTCATGCTAACTCTAGCAATATCGCATGCATTATCCAGTATTGAAAGAGTTTAAGCATTAGGAATAAGCGTATAGGGTTGCATCTCTTAACTCCCAACTCACAGCAAGAGATAAGAATTTAGTGTCTTAAACAATGCTGAGCAATACTACTAATGAGTTTATACCTATCCTCTTGAAGAAAGCACGTAAGATTTTTGGAGTTGTAACTTTACCCCAAATCTTACATCAATATTAGCACTCCACATTCTTAAACCAAAAATATAATTTCTTAATATTTGAAAGTAAAACTATCACTTTATTTTAAAGAGTTTATTTTTTTCCTAAACAAGGTGGCATTAAATGAGCTTTTCTCCCAGTGGTAGTGTATCTACAAAATCTACTGGTTTTTGTAAGTGGCAGCATTTGACAAAAACTTTGGTCTTTTGCAAATAAATCAGGACAGTGGGATGAGGAAGGAGATTTCCTAAAGGCAACGCATTTCCACTGTGTTCGCATATGAATTTCTAAATTCATTGAATGTAGGAAATGATGATTCACTTGTGAAATAAACTACAGATATCAGCTGTCAGCAGTTTTTGCTCTCTCTCCACTGTGGTGCTTGGATTTTTGCAGATGGCTGTAAGTTCTTCTAAGGTGCTAGAAATGCATCTTCCCAAACAGCATATAGATAAATACAGCCAGTTAACCCTTCCAATCTTAAAGCAGAAATAATCTTCAGCACCTACAGCAATCCAGCCCCCATGAATTTTTGAATAAATTAAAGTCTATTATGGGACTTAAAACATCATTATGTATGAATATCTGTGTGTATATACAGTATAAATTTCTCATGCAATTAAAACCTTAAAACATTTGGATAAGCTGAGCTTTTTTTGCATCAGCTTACTTGAATAAATCAGCGATGACTTGGCACTGCTGTTTAATTATTTGGTCATTGCTGACATGGAGAAAATTTAAAATTTTACAGAATCAACATGCTTAATGGAGCAGATGGTTTATAGTGAAAAGGAAAGGGAAAATGACACTGGAAATCATGATTGCTTATTATATATATATATACATAATATTCTCATGAAAAATAGATGCATATTACTACAAGTTATAAGCAAGGATAACTAAATATCCTTTCAAGTTCTTTTTAACTAAAAGAAATAACATTTTTTACAATATGTCCCTATTGATTCGCCCTGAAATTTCAAATGGTCAAGTGCTTTTAATCTTTAACTTTTTTATTAATTATAATTACATAGTGGGTTAGTGAGTTTCCATCACCATGACAAAATAACAAGACACATAACTTCAAGGAAGAAATGTTTATAAAGTAGCCAGAAATAAGACATCAGAGGTTGTTATTCACATTTATGTGATTTGCAAGAGAAGAGAAAGCTGTGAGAAATTCATGACCTGATGTGTGACTGTGTGTGTGTGTGTGTGTGTGTGTGTGTGTGTGTGTGTGTGGTGAGCTTTCCTATTTAGTTTATGAACCCAAGGGAATCTATAGAAGGGATGAAATTGTGTTAAAACATATTCACTGTGATTATTGCGTAACTTGATAAATTTACTACATTATCATTGTGTTTTGCACTTGTTACTGTTGTGCGTAAATTGTTAATTGCTTTTGGAACGTACACTGATTATATAGAAGTACTGAAAAAAACTCTTGACATTTCCGATAAAGCAAAAAAGAAGCAAGAGCCTTCACAATAAATACATGTATTCTTTAGTTCTGAAAATCTGTGCGCTACCACAGATTTCTCCCAATAATCTGAACACAGGTTAGCTTTGCGCTGTGCTACATAGTGATTAAAAAACATGAAGCATCGTTGACAATTTTTTCATAGCTAGAGAATAAAGCGAGAGCAATGTTGAATTTAAACTATTAGTTTGCTAAAAATAACTTTCAAGGTTTTAGTAGGTCTCCTTGAATTTGAATAATTTGCTACATACAATAATCATACCTTTGATAAATCCCTAGGTTCTTTTTTTGTTTCTGTTCACATTTTGAAGTTAAATTCCAGTTGAGACTTATTCTTTAGAGGTATTATAGGATATATCCCTTATTGTGTTATGTGAGTTTTTAAATTTTCCAGATGTCTTGCTCTGTATGACTAAAAAGTGACATCATACACACTGTTGTCAAGACATCATATTTCTGGTGGATTTCGCTGTGTTATAGGTGGGATTTTTTTTTTTTCTTTTTACATCATGAGACAGTTTTTCAGGATTTCATGGCCACTTGAGTTCCAAATGCATTCATCTTTTGTACCTTGTAGAAATAAAAAAAGAGCTCATTATACCCATTTTTGTTATTAAGCCTGTAAGGAAGCTTTTGTTTTTTATAATAGGAGACTGAGTCAGAATAATTAAATATTTTAGCCCATTTGGGGCAAATTAATGATTTAGGAAGATCTTGCTACAGAATCAAAAGTAACATTTACCATGGGATATAAGTCAGTATAAAGGCCCTGGCCTCAATTCCCAATAACACTTATCAATGAAAAATGAATAAGAAAATAAAAGTTAAACATTTCACAAGAAATTCACAGGTTTTCATCATCTCTTAAAGATGTATGAACTGTATATATCATCAGAAGGCAAAGTAGTCATAACTTGATGATTATTTAGATGTCTATGCTTAGAATCACAAAGTTACTAATTTTTAAAACGTTAAACTAAGACAACATATTTTTTGCCACTGCTAAGCTTGGTGGAAACTGCATCTTTAAGTTCCCTTTTGCTCATTCATGAAAATAACTAGCCACCTACAATTTTGCCTAAAGGAAAACAAAAATTAATTGGTAGTAATTGTCAAAGATGACAGTTACTCCAAGTTTACAGAGACCCTGTCTCAAAAAATAGTCGTCATTTTTTATGTAATTACACTGCAGGCCTTTGTATATATCGTCGTAGGTGGAAATTATTCAACATGCACCGGATGGCCTTAGTAACAGCCTTGGATTTTCAAAGTTCTTTTCTTTTCCATCCTCTCGTCTCTCACATTTTCTTAATTAAATGTATAAAAACAGCAATGGCGGGTCAATATAGAAGAGTTCTTTCCAAAATCTCCTTTTACTCATGAGCTAATCAAGAAAAATGTTTCATGGTACCTCATTTCTACTCTGAATTTTGTATCTTCTGGTTTTCAAAAACTGAGCGCATATTTATATCCAATAAGATCATTGTTATTAGCAAAAAAGAGCTCTTAGTATGAAAACAATATGATATATTAGTGTGAAAACAATCTAATATAATGGCAAACACAAAAAAGCAGTTTAAGAGTATTTATAATTCTACGTGTCTGTGCTAACTAATCAATATTTGAGAGACCTGTCTCCAGTATACTACTGAAAAACTAATGTGCTTTACATACATATCCATGTTTTTAGACAGATATCTTTCTGTAATAATGTTATTAATGATGGCTTGTGCTGTGACGTTTTATCTCCTATTCCACAAATCCATTCTTATGGAAGGCAAAATAATTCTGATTTCAATAAGGTCAGTGTTATAGAAATGAATTAATTGATTCTGTGAGAATTTATTTTTGCATATTCAAAATAAAATGTTTAGGATAAACCTTAGAGCTGAAGAATTCCTAGTACCAAGAATATGCACATTTCTAAGAGTTTGAAATCATAGTATCCAAATTTTGTTTCTATCCATTTAAACTTTCATTAATAATTGTTATTAATGAAATTGCTTTTATGCTCCATAAATAATGTCTTCTAGGAGATAATCTAGCAAGATCGTTAGTGATTTTTTGGAGTTATCTGCCTGAAGATTATTTTTGAAATTTTAGTTTTGTTATTTCATTGTTTTTTTGTAAAATGATTTCATTGGGTATATATTCTATAGTTTGCCAGATCTTTTTTCGCATTTCAAACTGCAGTCCAGTTATCTTCCCTTTATAAATGCGTTCCTTTGTAAGTGTTTCCTGTTTTCTACTGATTAATTCTCTGTATCATTTTGGCATTCTCATGATTCACTCCAGCGTGACTGGGTGTGTTTACTTCCGTTACCTTGAAGAGGTTTTCGTGTGATGTTTGTTTGATAGTCCCAGCTCTCCAGAGGCCGAGGCAGCAGAGCTGAGTTCAAGGCTAGCATGGGCGCTATAGTTCAACAGTATCCTGGACTACCAAGTGAGTTCCTGTCTCAAAAGCAAACAAGCAAAAACCTCCAAAACAAAACAAAAAATTCTCAGTTTTCATTGATTGAGACAAATTTGAAGTCACAAGCCATTTCTCTTTCTTTCATATCTTCTATTCTTCTCTTCATAAAACACAAGTAGATGCGTGTTGACTGTCCTTTTGTGTCTGTTCTGCACTATGGACATTTTTTTCTAACTTATATTTCAGTTTACTAATAATGCCTGTTTCTCTTTAAGGTATTGTCTGTAATTTTAGTTATTAGGTTTCTTTTTCCAAAAATCATAGTATTTTCATTTCTTTTTTTCCTGCTTTCATATTTTGAGTCATCTTTCATCCTTTAAATCTGCATGTATTCAGCTTATGTTTGCGTGCCATTCTGTGTGTTGGAATTTTCTCTTGTTTGTATTCAGTTTTGCTGGACGTTAGCTGCTGTGTCTTAGAATGACAGTGGCCTTCATGCCCTTTCTTTGTAAGTTGATGCTTCACCTGTTGTTGCTCTTTAAAATTTCTGTCTGTTTTTGCCCAATGCATCGATAAGTATAAGTGCAGAATGTAAAATTTATATTGATCTTGAGTGTTTTGTCACATCATGGCAAAGTTACATGACCTTCCGTTCTCTCCTTTTATTTTCCACATTAAGTTCCATGAAATAATTGTGATCTGGGTTTCTCATATCAGAGAAACCCTTCGATATTTCATCTTCTGCTTCTGACTCATTGCGCTAAGCAGGATGGTCTCAAGTTGCCCCCATTTGCCTACTGAAGCCTCCAACCTGTCGGTCTTCTGTCTCTTACCGAGATTTCCTTTTGTCATCTTGTAAGGTATTCAGAATGCACCCAATCCAAAACTGCTTTGTTCTTTTTTTGAGACTGGGGATGTTTCCAATGGTGTACTTTGCATCAATGCCAATATCACATCTGTGTATTAACTGGTTCGTCAATTATCTCCCAGGAGATTTGTTGTTTTCTTAATCTTATGTCAAGGAGAAAGGAATCCTTTTTTGCTTAAAAATGTTTTTGTGGACCCCTTTTTTTTTATTCGCATTTCTATTTACAAGTACCCTTTTTTCATCACCTGGTTTTGAAAATATTTCAAGTATTCTGCTTATGAAACTTAAAGGCCTTATCTGATTATAGTCCTTACTGAAGTCCCAACAATATTTAAGCCTTTTGAATATCATGAAGGCTAAAAAGCAAAAATAAAAAAGTAAATAAATAAAATAATGTATTTCACTTGGCCAATAGAATCTCCATGCCTATTAAAAGCATGGCTTTGGGTTTTTTTCTTAACCTCAAAGAATTTATTTTTGTAGTTGTAGTCTTCAGTCTTCATTACTTCATTAATGAAAATGTAATTTACACGTATATTTTTGCAAAAAAGTTCTTAACATTATAATAGTTTAACTATACATAAATTATTTTTACATTATAGTATGTCATATAAGTATAAACTAACATTTTAAATGGTTTTACTTTGGGTGTTTTGCAAAATAATGATATTGGTGAGGAGGGTTTTTGTCCTTTCTTATGTGTTTAATACGTCGTAACTTCATGTCCTTTTAAAAATTTAATAGATATTTCTTAAAATAGTCTGGAACTCTGTGCTTATACTTCACAAGATATTTGATAAGTTAAAATATGTAAATTATATAATTATCTTGGTATTTATATTTAACTTTGTCTGTTCAAATATTTTAAAAATACTGTTCACGGCATCAGTGTGTGAATTACCATCCAATTATAAAACATTTGTGTAAATGATCTAACTTTTGTAAAACTAATAATCTTACATCTGCCCTAACTTCACCTCTCTTTCTTCTCCCCTTTCTTCCCTCTCCTTTTCCTTTTCCCCTTTTTCTTTCTCTTTATATTTTTTTCTCCTCTCCTCTTTCACCTCAGTAGCTGGGGATTTAATCTAAGTCTTTAATCACTTGAGTACAGTGCTCTACCACTGAGCTATCTCTCCAATCTCTAGTCCTTTCTAAACTTTATTTTGAGGTAAGGTCACACTAAATTTCTCAGATTGGCCTTGAACGTTAGACCTCCTTGGCTTGGTTGCTGAATTCCTGGAATTACACGTGTATCCCAACACCCCTTGCTTTTCTCTTTCCTTTCTACACTGGACACACGTGAACCATGTTTTGCCTCCAAAGTCAGCTGTGTATTTTATTGCTTATGACTGAGAGCATATTATATTTTTCTTTGCCATGAATTTTCTTTATAATTTCCTGTTATTTTCAGGCAGTCATTCCTGATTCTTCTTTTCTTCCTTCCTTTTTTGTGTACTTTTTCCTGCAACCCAAACTTATATGGCTATACTAAATGGATTGTTTTTATTGATTTTAATATGTAATATAGCTAATTTAATGTCTCCACTTTGAAATGTAACTAGCTCAATAGCCATGAAGAGTTTTCTGAGGAAAATGCCATATCTAACATTTAGTATGCTGCTTCTCCCTGTTGTTCTAAACAATTTATAATTGCGCATTCTTAGCTTTTAAAACCAAGAACTATTTAAAATAACTTTAAGTCTCCGGTATTTTCTTAATTGCTTGATATTTATGTTCAATTTTGTCATAGAACATGGACTATTGCTTTTTTGCATTTTAGAGCATATTGAGGTTTTATTTTTAACAAGTTAGAAAAAAGTATGTAGATGCATTTAAAAAATAGTATCATTGTTCTATATTAACAATCTCTCTTCCTTTTCTTCTAAATATATATTTGTTAACACCTACACATAGTTTAATCAAACGAAATATATGTAATGTATAAAGCATAGAGATTTTTTTTTTTATTTTTCAGAAGCTGAGAGTTATTAAATTTGGCTTTTTAAGCAAATACTTATTCCAGTATTTCATTTTTTATTTGAATGGTAGGCAGTGTGGTTGCTTACTTTTCTGGTTTTATTTTTATGAATACTTAACGTCACAGACATTGCATGTATTAATATGATGCTTTGTTACGTGTTATTTATTTGGAATTTAGGTGAAACATAAAGAAGTCCTCATGGGTTGTGGTTTTTATGGTGGAATCACTGAGAACCTGTGTCCTAGCGTTGTGGAACTCCTAGCACATAATTGCTGTCTGTACTCATGCTTGTGTGCAGTGCACAATGGAATTTTTCATCCACTCTAACTATAACTTAGAACCTACTCAGTAGCACCTTCCTGCCCCGTCTGTCTTCTCCAGCCTTTCAGAACCCCAAGGCTGATCTCGAATTGTATGAAAGCAACTATTTTAGATTCCAATAGTGGGTGAGATACTTGGCTCTTGTCTTTCTATGCTGTAGGGTATTTTAAGCAATTTAAAATTATTCCTTTTTTCATAGTTTTGGCTGTAAATTTTACATCATCGTTCATAAACATTGACATTTCATCTTTCTGTTGATGTTTGATACATTTTCAGCAATCCTCTTCTTTATATATTCATTATATAATTTTATTATTACATTTTTATACAACTTGATATATTTGGTCTATAAAGAATGGGTTTTCCCTTAAAAATGAAATGTAGGAAGTTGGAAGTGTGATTTAATAGTTCAAGGGCTTGCCGAGCATGCACCGGGTCTTGGGTTTGATTCCTCAGTAAAAGTTTGCTTGGTGCGGTGGTGGTGTGCACTAGAGTAATCCCAGCACTTGGTGCGGTGGTGGTGTGCACTAGAGTAATCCCAGCACTTGGTGCGGTGGTGGTGTGCACTAGTAATCCCAGCACTGGGAGGATGAGTCAGGAGGCTTGCCATGAGTATGTTGCCAGCCTGTGCTACATGGTGAAGTCAGAACCAGTACGGAATGATTCTACAAGAACTTGTTTCAAAAAGCAGAGAAAAGTAGAATGAGATGTGGGCCTAATGGTAGACTTCCACGGTAGAAGGCATCTCTAAAATGCGCAGAGCCTAGGATTCCCTTCCAGCACCACACTAAAAATATTTAAATGACTAATATATACATTGATAACTTATTTTTGTGCTTTTAATTATATCTAAGACATCAAGTTTTAACTTTTTCACTCAAAAATTGATGCAGTACATTATGACTATATTACAGAGTTTACTGAGAAAAAATTGTATTGTTTTATTGTATTGCTTATATTAGTCAAAACTATTAAAATTCATACATTTTTTCGTTTTGTCAAATACATAATAATTTATTTCTGAGGGTTCTATATTTGTTTGTTTGTTTGTTATTGTTTTTGAGATAGAGTCTTCCTCTGTAGCCCAGGCTGGTCCTGAACTCGCTATTGTAGGCCAGGCTGGCCTCCTGAATGCTGGAATGAGCTACCATATCCAGTTCTGTGTGGTGCTAGGGAATTAAACTCAGGGCCTTGTGCTTCCAAGGCCAGTGCTTGAACTGCCGTGCCATTCTTCCAGCTCTGTTTCTGGGTTTCTATGTACCTATGAATTTCCTCCTCTATCTTTGATTTCTCCCCATTTTATTGATATGTGTAAATGAAAAATTTGAAGTTTACATTGATCTTGAGCATTTTGTGTGCATACATATCTTGGCAAAGTCACAATATCTTTCCCTCTCTCCTTTTGGCCCTCTCCCTACCCACCCACTCTCCCACATTTCCCATTATATCCCACATTAAGTTCCGTGAGATAATTGCGATTTGGGTTTCTCATATCAGAGAGACCATTTGATATTCCACCTTCTGCTTCTGACTCAGTTCACTAAGCATGATGGTCTCAAGTTGCCTCCATTTGCCTACAAAAACCTCAAACCTATCTGACTTTACAGATGCATAGTATTCAATTGTGTATAAATACCACAATTTGTGTATCCATTGGTCTGTTGATGGGTATTTTGGTGTCTTCCACATTTTGCCTATTGTTAGTTGTGTTGCTACGAATGTGGGTATACATGTGTCTCTGTTATGTGTGTTTATCTTTGATTAATATTGGCGGATTTAGAATTCTAAAGGAAGTGAGTCAGAATCTTCAATTATTATCCACTTTTTTAGTTGGTGCTGTATATATTTTAGTGGTTTAAAAGCTCAGTAAGAACTAATTTTTCTAACACCACTCCGTTATAGGTAACATAGTTTGTTCAATTGTTTTATTTTATTGATCTAGATAAAGAATATTTTGGCTATTCTCTTACTATTCCTATAACTCTAGCATAGCTATTTAACCTGCTGTTGGAAGTTCAATCATATTATAAATTCTAACATCTTCCCTTGCACACATACTCTTTTCATTTCATTTGTTTCTTTACTACATGCTCTTTCATCATGGTATTTTTATTCAAGAAGACAGAGCAAGGAAACAATTATTTTGTAGCAGAAGATGTAGAACTTGTGGCAACATCTTATATGAATAAAAATGATTTTTAGTGAACTAGTTGCTCTCCACTAGAGCTGTGTGCAAAGTGTTATCGTAGGTTCTGGAGTTCAACATGAACTGGACTCACGGTCACACTGCTCATTGGCAGGTTATACTTCACTACAAAGAGGAAAAACTAAAAACCAATACATATATTTCAGTGAGATAGCCTTATAGAAGAATAATGTTGATGTGAAAGTAATTTAGATTGCCCCTATGGAAATACTTTCAAAGATAGTTGAGATAGTCAGGAAAGGTCTCTTTGAGTGATTTTTAGATGAGATATTTTATTAGTGACAGAAATCATTGGCAGCTGAGACTAGAAGACCACCTTGAGAGACACAGCCAGCCAGTGCTAAGGTTTGCAAAGTAATCAGGGCACGGAATAAAAAGAAAGTGATTGTGCTTGGAGACAGTAGACTTTAAGGACAATGACCTAAATGTTTGAAAGTATGACAGGGAGAATTTGAGGGAAGAATTGCAAATTGATACTTATTTTGCCAGTGTTTAAAAACTAAATATGTAAGACTTCATACACAATGAAGTGAGGATATTACAAGCATCTTCCTATGCCATTATTTACTTTAAAATAGTATTAAAATATAGGCAATTTCATATAACCCATGCTCTCACCCTATTATGATTTTGCTTTGAAAGAAATCCTTCAGGCAGTTTGTTACTTTTTCTGTAAATGTTTCAGTATTTTGGAGGAATACTAGAAACTGAACCCAAACTCTTCACTCTGAGTTTTCCCCCAGGCTGTTTTTTATTTTTTAATTTGCCAAACAGGGTCTTCTTAAATCATAAAGTTGCCCATGGTGGGCCTGAGATTAATGGGATTACAGCACTATACCACCATCCGCAGCTTAGCATGTTTTTTTTATTCTTTTTTCTATAAGATATAACCTCTTTTGTTAGGCAAAATATTGTCACCCATAAAAACAACAATTTTTTAATGTCTAAAAATATGCAGGCAGTGCTGTCTCCGATGATGTCATACTTCTTTTATATTTTCTTTATTTTTAAAGTCGAACTATAAGAGAATTCACTATACTGTATCTTGTTGGTTTATTTCTGACCTTTTACTTAGCCTAAAGATTTCCTTCGCCATCCATTTTTATCTTAATACTTAGATTTTTATGTTTATTTTAGCTTACTTAAAATTTCCCAAAGTTTTATCAAGGCAGGATGAATCAGAGAAGATCTTTATAAATATTGTTGTGATTTTCCTGCAGGTTACATTTATTTTTTTTTAGGATAGAGACACTAGGCTGCCTTCCTACCTTTACGGGTCTTTCTGGATCTTCTTGGCGCCATTTTGGATCCTAGATTCATGCAATATCTGCCCAGAATGAGCTCTTGCTCTCACTGCCGAATTGTGCTAGGTAAACCTTCCCTTTTCCAGCTATTATCATCAAATTGGCCCCGCCACGCTTTCCAGTGGACATCTCCAGACTATTTTGTTTTCCTATTTCTCTTTAATGTTCTGCCTTCTTCTACACAGAGGCTCCATGTAACTTGCTGATTACTCACTGCTTTGACTTGTGGGAATATAGGATCATCTACTTCTATTAACGATATCGCATGTGGATTTAGTGTCCTAGTTGCCCTGCCTATTTTTGCTGGAGTATCTAGGAAAATTAATATCCATATCACCGCTCCTTCTAAACCCTTGCATTTTGTGTCTTTAATAACAGAGCTCACTAGAGGATTCTGGTGGGAAAGCGACAAGTGTAATTTGCTTTTCAAAAATTACCCCCTGGTCCTTGTGGGAGGATAGGGCGGACAGTAGTGACAGAAAGGAGGCCTGCGAAGACAGTTCCGTAGAGAATGTTCGCTTGGACCAGTGAGGCAGGGGTAGAGGAAGCATACAGAGAACGATAGTGACACATAGATAAATATAAGCAAGGCATGCTGATGAACTCTTTATTGAGCTCAAGGGAAGGGAACTAGATTATGACTTTGAGTAAATAAAGAAGGACAATATTAACTATTACGGGGTAGAGAAAATTTATAAGAAGACAATTTCAGGAATAAAATTAAGAAATTTGTTTGCATCTTATTAAGTTTGCTGTGTCTAAAAGATATTCAAGTGGAATTGCCAAGACACACCAATAGCTGGATGTTCATGTGTCTGATTTTAGGGACAGATAATGACTGAGACGCACCTGAGTGATCTCATCCTATTCCTGCTTTAGTTCTTTTGATCTATGGTCTAGGAAAATTACCTGTGATCTGTTGTTTACTACATCAGCTGTATTTCTACATAAAGTTTTCTTCATTATTTAATTTTCCTTTTCTTAGAGTATTAACTTCATTGCTTCCTACTGTGTGTGTATGTGTGTTTTTGCATGCACACACATGGAAATTGACAAAAACACCACATCGCTTTAGCTTTCCACATTGCAAGTCTATTTCAAACAGATATCGGTATAGAGTGTTTAATCATTGGTACCATTTTATTTTCCTACTGGTAGATCTGCTCATATGCCCACTGAACAAGAGCTTTTTCTATTTTCACAGAGAGATGGCTATTTCTTTCACTATGGGAATTCTCTCAGAGATTGTGTTGAGTTGTTTAAATCTTTCATGACAAGAGAGATAGAAAAAAAGTTTAGACTCACTTTGCCAATTTAAATCTTCAATTGCCTGTGCAATCTCTTTCATATATATATTCTTTCTCCAGAGAATGGCCTGTTCCATTTCCTTCCACACTTGGGGTACCAGAATCCTGTGTGTGGGGGGGAGGGGGTATTTCCCTCTCCAAACGCCCTGTCCTCCCTCTTTGCCAGCTTCATATGGCCATTTTCTTACATTCTAACCTAGACTCTGCTTGCTACTAATTGTGCCAAATGAAGTCTAGAGGAAATGTTATGATGTAATACCTTATTTGTGTGAATTCTTGCATCTGGTATAATATTTGTTATTAATATTGAGATTGAATTTTGTTTAATACAAATGGGTCCATATTTTTCTTCAATTAAGTACATACATATTCATGTTTTTATATTAAAGTCCCAGATGATAAATGTGTTAGTAGATTTGTGTCTCTATTTCGCACCAATAGCCTTAGAGTACACAACAGCACTAAACAATACTTACGCTGATGACTGATTTTTGTGTCAATAAAACTCCATTTTAACACCAAGTATCAACTTCATTTGTTCCACTAGTGTTAGGTTGAAAATTCCTAATATGTGATGTACTAAATTTTTCATAGAAAATATTTCCCTTTCATTCACAGGGAAATGGATGCCTAAAAGCATCAGTTTCTTCTTTCTGTTAACCCGTCGCTTCAGTTTTTTTTTTTTTTTTTTTTTTTTGCAGGAAATCAAAATCTTGCAGAAAAGCAAGTAGTTCAGAGAAAGCAGGTCCACCTTTTCCATCCTTGTCTCTCATTCCCTTCACTATTGGAAAAAGTAATTCGGCAGGATGCTTAAATATCTATTAATTAGTAGACTCATGTGTATGTTTTTTCAGGTATAGCCAGACAAACTGAACAAATGTTTCAAACAAAGCAGTCTGTTTAACTTGGTGTTGGAAATTTGAAAGGGCAGGGGAAAAAAGAATTCTGAAGGAAACTAGAGATTTCATCACTGCAGGAAGCGATGATTGTGCTTGGAGTTGATGACAGAAGTGGAGACGGATGAAATTGACTCAGCCTGGAAGGAGGGAGAGTGGTACCCAGGAGGGTGCTGCTTCCACACGGAAGTGAGACACAGGAGCAGGAGGTGCTTGGGTTTCAGAGAGTGCAGTATAACCTGTGCCTGCACCAGCAGGGGGAGCACAGTGTGTGAGAACCCGCAGTGTAGTTGGTACTCTAATTGCCAAGAAGAGAAGGCTAACTTGGGTTGTTGAGTACAGACAAGACCCTTGGATGAGTTCTAGTCGCTGTGACTGCTGGAACAACAGGCAGTGACTGGAAAGCAGCAAGGAAACCTTGTTGCACGCGTTGTGATTGTTATTTAGCCCTCTGACATTAACGTAAAAGACCTGAGCACCAACTAAAGTAATGAGAAGGATTCATTCTGCAAAATCACACACACACACACACACACACACACACACACACACACGCGTGCGCACACATTCCAAATCAAAGACAGACTTTGAGAAGGAGACAATGGGTGAATAATCATCACAAAATAAATTTGAGAATCTTGGCCTTAAAGTTTTTACAGGCAAACTGTAATACTCATAGATGTAGACAAAAGAAACATCATATTTAGAAGTATCATTAACAGAGGGGTCAAATGGACAGGACTTCCACAAGGTTCAGGTATCTTCAGGAAACCAATCAAGATGTACATTTCCTGTTACCTGGTCCTAACTAGCCTTGGGTTGGACTTGCTGCCTTTGTGTCACAGGCCCAGCCAATCAAGAACTGTTCTGAGGATCAAAAGGTGTTGGCAATTCAGATAGAGGTGTCTGGCAGTCTGTTGTTGTAAGAACTGAGCTTTCCTCTTGGGACCACATAACCAAGGGGAAATTTTGTACATTGGAGCTCTTGTGGTGCTTAATATAGTGAGCATTTATTTGTTTGTCTGTTTTTGAAGGATGATGTTGTGTAACTAAAAGCCTGCAAAGAGCAGTGACTAGCCCACTTTTTTGTGCAATTTCTAATTGAGGTTGACAAAGTCCTGTAGAAAAAGTGGCTGCTTGATCCATCTCACTTCCTGAATTCTTTGGGATTGCAACAAAGGACTTTGAAATTGGATTTCAATGCCCTTGTCTCTTATAACATCAGTTCCTGTAACTATGTGTTGGATATTCTGATCATGACAACCATAGAAAGCTAAATAATGTATATTAAACCTCCACAGTACATCCTGGTTAAGTATTGGTTGAATTTCAATATCCTCTATACATGTGCTAGGTCCTGACAGAATCCAAAATAATATTTTTATATTTGCAATAAAATAATAAAGTTTCTAGATGACCACTTTTTTAATGAGAGCTAAGGTAATAGAGGCCTAAAGCTATCTTAAAGATTATGTATTCTTTAGGATGATAACTTATTAACAATATTTTTGACAAAACTTATGACATTGTTTCATTTCACAAAATATGCGAAGATGTCAGTGGTATCAAATGTCAGTTCATGTATTCGAATTTTTTGAATCTTTTCTCTAGTTCCTAATTTATTTGTTACGATCTGTTTTATTTTAAGCCCACCAAAGTATGGATGGCCATTTCATTTATTTGTTATATATGGTAAGAGATTAAGAAACCTAGCCCGCCTATGGGATGACAGAATACTTGCTGAGGCCCACTGTCCCAAACACTGAGTGGGGGAGGGGGCGAAGAAGAAGCAGAAGCCTCACTATTTATTTTTACAACTTATTTTTTGTGAGCACTGTTGTTGAGACGCCAGGTCACATGTCCTCTAGAATACTCACATTCTGGATTTTGCTGATTGCTTTCGTGTGCTGAAGTACCACTTAACCCCGCATCCTGCCGGGGTTGGAGCTAAGTATATCTTTTGACTCAGCAACCGCGCTTTTGCAGCAAAAATACTTCATTTTGCAAATGCATACTTCAAAATGCATAGTGGCGTTATGCATTTCCTATTATATTAGACTCTTATAATACTTATTGTGGAAATTAGAGGAAGTCGGCTATGAAGTCATTTTTTTGGAGAGGAGAGTCAAAGTATCAAGGAGTGCCATCTACTGAAGTGTTTAGTGGTGTAAAATAAATTTTTAAGCTTATAAGTTGGCTTAAAGTTTAGAAGAAGTGATAGATATTTTCTTTTTCTTCATAGTCACTATTATTAATGCAAATGTATCAAAATGGTAGGTTGAATCTGATAGGGATGTTAATGTGTTATTGATGCAGATATGACAAAAAATTCATAGCGTGTTTGCAAAGAAACTGAAAAGACACAACAAGAAAGAAGAAATCAATCATTATCGCAGAGAAAGGAACAATTTGGAGAAAGTGGTAATTCATCAGTTATAATACTATTGTATTATATACACAATATGTTATTATGAATGCCATAAAGACGTACGTCTCCACTTTGTATACTACATTCATGAAAGTCACAAAGGTGAGGGCAGATAAGGTATTAGGTTTTCATTTAATCTTCAAGCATATGTCAAGATTAAGTTTCAGTGAATTGTGTTATGTTCAGACACTTTGAAGAATAGCATCTGGATTGTGTAACTGTCCAGTAGTCATTCTAATTAACCTGAAACATTTGTCCACACATATTGGGGCTGCTGTTTTTCGTTTTTCTAAAGATTATTATAAATTATTTCCAATACACGAAAATAAATGACAACATTCATGCTATCACTGTACATTTAATAAAATTAAGAATTTACAAACTAGAAACCTCTACATTGACAATTCCAATGACATACTCCTAAAAGAGTAATATTTTCTGGAATTCACTGGTGATCATTCATGATTTTTCACTCCTGTATGCACACAAATAGTATGGGTGTGTGTGTGTGTGTGTGTGTGTGTGCGCGCGCGCGCGTGCGGGCATGCGCGTGTTGAAAACAACTAGGATATTTATGTAGCAGTTTCAAAAAGAATGTAAGAAAAATTTCAATGTATGCATTATAGTATAAAGATGGTACAGCTCATTTATTTTGACATGCATATGTATATGTCTGAAGCATTCCTTTCCAATGTTATACGTAGTCCATCATACTAATATACTGTACTATAATGTTTTTCCTTTCTCTTATTGAGGAAGAATTTTTTGTGTGTGAATTAATGATGCTATGAATTTACTATAGGAATTACTACTGTAATGAATATTCTTGTATCTCATATGGCAAAAATTTCTCTAGCTCTTTCCTAAGACATTACTTATTTAGTAGATAATTCACTGATGTGTTTTAATCAATTTTCATTAACTACAGAATGTGTACGTTTTCTTAGTTAGACTTATTTGATATCTGATGACATTATTGGACTGATATTATTGTCAACTGAGTAGTTATATAATGTATCTCATAACATTCTCAATTTAAGTTTTACCTCTTTATTGGGCCAGTAATTCTGTCACCTTTTATCTTTATCATTTTTCATTCATTTCTTCTTTTTCAAACATGAATACAAACTCTTCCAGAGCTTGTAAATATTAATACCTTTTGTCCTTCATGAAACTCTCTATTGTGAATTGTGTCCTATTTAATTAATTAAATTTTTCTTTTCTCTATATATCTTACTGTCATTTTTAGTCCCTTAACTCAAATGCTTGAAAAGTTCTTACTCTTTGTGAGAAACAAATTATATTTGTCACGAAAATATTTGTATTTGAGCTTAAATCCTCACAATACATTTGCTTAATGTATGAATACCTGTTATATGTTACATTTTAGCTTTAGTTTCTAATTTTCATATAATACCTCGATTAATTCTTAAGAAATTACAAAGATATTGTAAACAGTTCTAGTAATTTTGTTATCTTTTTGTCTTTTGTATTAATGATAACATGAGAAAATACTACCTTTGAAATATGAATCTTTGAAGTTTGTTGAATATTGTTTTAAAAACAATGAAAACTTTAATTTCATGTATATATGTAGATTGTATATTTTAATTAATATATGCATATTTCTATAAATATCTTAAAACAAGTTTTGAAATTATTAGAAACTTTTTTTTTGAGATACAGTGACTCGCTGTAGTCCAGCCTGGTTCTGAACTCACTATGTAGTCCAGGCTGGTCTCAAACTCCCAGCAAACCTCCTGCTTCTGCCTCCGCAATGCTAGGGTTACAGGCTTGTACTGGTAACCAAACTCATATTATGTGTTGCTGGAGAATCGAAGCCAAGACCTTGAGGCAACTAACACAACTAACACAACTCTAAGATGGCCTGATACAGGAAGACATGGAAATCAAACTCTGAAGAGTAAATTGTCAGATTAAAACTGGTATTCAATTACAAAAAAACTACCACTGAGCCCTCAGACTCAAAGTTTCATGATCTACAAATTATTTAAACTTCCTTTTAATTTTTTGTCCTTAACTGAGAGATAAAACCCGAACTGTATATCCATTGGGTACCATGCAGTGTTTTGGTACTTGTGTATACTGTGTAAGTTCTAGATCACATACAATATATATAAATTCTATGATATTAAACATACATATGGGTGTCCTCATTCATTTATTTATAGTGATAATACTAAGACTCTTCCTTGTAGATTTTGAAACTGCACATCCCCTTATCGGTGTCTACAGTTGCCCTACCAAGTGGTAACACAGCATGCTGTAACTTCTTATCTTCCTACAACTGCAAACTCCTCCTCTGGTTTCCTTTCCTTTTTCTTCCTGTCTTTGGGAACTACTAATATTTTTTTTTTCTTTCCGGAATTCAAAGCTTAATCTTCTTTGTTTGGCTTCCATGGTGTTGGCTTTTCAGAGTCTTCTCTGGTTCCACACACATATTAGAATTTTTTCTCTACTTCTGTCAAAAAATATTAATATTTTAAAGGAATTACCTTGAATCTGTGTATCATTTTGGCTTTTTATATTAGTTGGACAATTTGAATTCTCCTTATTAATATGGAGATCTTTCCATTTATTTGTACCTTTTTTATTTCATTCGTAAATGTTTTGTTGATTTCGGAGAACAGATCTTTTACCATCTTCACCAGGTTTCTTAAGTATTTTATGCCTTGGGGGCTGTGGTTAATGGAATTGTTTTCTCAATTTCTTTTTCAGATAGTTTGTTGTAAGCATACAGAGACACTACTAATTTGGGGGATTCTGCAGCCTCTGACTTCATTGACTCTGTCAATCCTAATAGGATTTTTTGGAGTCAAGGTATTCAGTATATACAAATGTCGTCAGCCAACAGAGTCCTTTTCTATATTGGTGCTAAATAGATCCTACAGTTTTTTACAACATGGAAGCAGTAGAAATCCCTGGGGCAAAGGCAAGATGTATCTGTAGGAAGCATTAAATTTGTCATCCAGTATTACAAGTTAAATTATTTGGTGGCAGAAGAGCTTAGAACCAGGGACATCTGCAGACCCTCACTGTAGAATAATGGCGGTAATAATGATCCAAAGACTCTACCAACATTTTCACCATGTTGAATTCTATCCTATCTATTTCATATCTCACTACTCACGTGCAACCCAAAACCATACACTGTCTTCTATCTGTAGTGTAAACTCTGTCAAATCGAAGAAGAAATGTAGCAGTGAAGATCAGTTCTCCCCTGTCTTCTATTATCTCCTCAGGCAAACGAACCATTACCTGGACATGACGCTGCACGGGATGCTGAGTGGCACCTTGCGCACCTGCACCTTGCACCTGTCCTCTGAATTTCTCTGCTTCGCTTCCCTTTGCATCCACACAAGCCTCGCTGGGCTCATACATCTCACAACAGTGTGAACACATGATCTTTTCTCTCTTGGGAAAAGACATCTTGGGAAAGTTATATTTTCACATTTTCACTATTTTATTTTCTGTAGTATTTATGTCAACTCATGAATACTCCTTGGTAATTGGCTTTAACATATTAATGGATTTTATTCTGATAATTAATGTATTAGCCTTTTATTAGTGGTTTTATTTATTTTCGTAATTTTTCATTCTCTGGATAACTCATGGAGTTTTTTCCCCCATTTTATCGATATGTATAAGTGAAAAACATAAAATGTACATTGATCCTGAGTATTTTGTGCACACACATATCATGGCCAAGTTGCAAATCTTTCCCTTCTCTCTTTTCAACTCTCACAGTCACTCCCCGACACCTCCAGTTCCCATTATTACCCACATTAAATGCTACAAAATAATTGTGGTCTGGTTTCTCATATCAGAGAAACCATTCGATATTTCACCTTCTGCTTCTGACTCGCCTCACTAAGCATGATGGTCTCATGTTGCTTCCATTTACCTACAAAAGCCTCCAACCTATCTGTCTTTATAGATGAGTAGTATCACACTGTGTATAAATACCACAATTATGTATCCGCTGGTCTGTTGATGGGTATTTTGATGTCTTCCACATTTTAACCATTATTAGTTGTGCTGCTATGGACACGGGCATACATGTATTTCTGTTATGTGCTCTTTTTAAATATTTTGGGGAAATTCCCAAAAGAGGTATCGCTGAATCGAAGGGAATATTTATTTCTAGTCTTTTGAGAGATTTTCATACTGCTCTTCTATGGAGGTTTTTATCCTTTGAAGTTGTATTTTTTAACCTACTCATGGTAGTTTTGTTATAATTGAATAGCAGTTATGATCTGATAATTTACTCTCCAGAGTTTGAGTTCCATGTCTTCCTGTGTCGGGCCATCATTCCTTATTTTGATTTGTTCATCAAAAGGCTGCAGCCAAGTTTTCAGGATTGGATTTGAAAACCACTCTGAACACTAGCTGGATATCTGAACATTTGCTGTGTAGTTGGGCAGAGTTCAGGCAGAGATTCTAGGTTACTATGAGCCTGGGAAAAATGTAAGTGACATTATTGACATGTGTTTTCACTTGGCTTCACAGAAATGATAAAATCAAATTTCTACCTGCTGAGAGCTGGCTGTGACTTTTAATTTGGAGAAGCAATTCTTCCCTACCAGATTCTAGGCCAAGATAGGCAAATTCTCTAATGATTTCCACTTTGCCAGCTGAAAGAAGCTTTCTAGAATACTGACTACATAGAATACATCCTTGAGAGTTCAACTTCAGTGTGTGTGCTTGCTTGTGTGTGTGCATGCGTGTGTGTGATTTGCTCTCTAGTGCATACAAGTGCTTGCGATGGTGCATAGTCACCTTCTGGATATTTTGTGGTCTTTCTTTCCTGTTGACTCAGCCATTTGCTAACAACCCTGGCTGCTAGCTCCCTCTGGTGGGAAAAGGCTATCACCCCAGCACTCAGGGTAGGCTGAGGCACAAGCATACCAAGTTCTAGCTCAGCCTGGGCAACTTAGAGACTTCATGGGACCCTGCCTCAAAATCATAACCAAAACCCCTAACCAACCAACCGACAATAACAACAAACAGCTGGAGATGTAGCATAGTGCAAAAGCCCCTGTTTTCATCCCCATGAATAAAAAGAAAAAATGACACAAACAAACAAAAAGCAGAAGAATATCTCTTGCTAGATAATACCAGCTACTATATACTGTTATCTTTTGCTTAAATATAAACATTTGGATTCCCACCTCTATCATTATTTATGCTTCTGGTAATTCTAAGATGATGGTACGGACTCAGCTACAATGCTGGAATTATTGTATTTTCATTTGGGACTCAGGATGTCTACCTGTGCTCTGTCAGTAGTTTCCTCAGGTTATTTACATACATTTCTTCCAGAAACAGAGGCCTGTTTCCTGACATTGAATTCTATTAATTCATTGTGATTAGCCTTCACAACTTTCTACCTAATGGTGTTTGAAAGTGTTACAGCCATTAATTTCTTACAAACAAACATGAAAAGGTATTTTAGAAGTTAGAAGGAGAGCAACATTTAAGAGGCAAAGTTGATGAAAATTTTGTGTGTGTGTGTGTGTGTAATTTCTTTTGAGGCAAACAGTCTGAGATTATTTCCTGGCTCCAAGTGCTTCTGTAAGATTTGACTCTGGGCCGGTTGCCATCCACCTTGTCTCAGTTTTGTTATCTACCAATGGACCTGTAAGGAACACTATCCACTTTATAAGATGGCCATGGTCATTAAATGAATTAGTATAGAGAAGTTAGAACAGTGCCTGGCTCACTAAAAAGATCATGAGGATTTACCATATTGTTAAGACTTTTTGTAGTCTACCTCCAGTTTAATTTGAACTGCTTAATCAATAGGATTGAGATGGTCTTTTACAGGATATTTTTTGTAACTGAATTTAATTTACTTGCTTTATCTCTGCTTTCAAAAATTGACTTATTCTGCAGTGAGTGCAATGTAAAAGAGTTTGTTTATTTTGGCTTCTTGTTCTGCACATGACTTTCAAAGATGGGAATATATATGCAAACAGGAAATCTTTAAAAGATGTAGGAACCGAGAACATTTAGAAACATTATATTTTACATTGGCTAATCAGTCTATGATAAGAAGCCATATGTATAAAATATGAAAAAACTAATTAAATGATCTCACAGAATACTGAAAATAGACAATGAGAATATGAAACAAGAATTTTTTGATGTTCTGTTAACTTGAACATATTCTTGAAAATATTAAAGGAATTGTATCAGGCAGGACACTGTGTTATGTATAACATTTGAAAATGAAAAAATGTCATATTAACAATTATTGCTTCCCAGAATGCAGAGTGCACTACTACATTTCTTAATGTATTTATTATAATTTGGCATGTCAAAGGGAAGAGAAAATTATCTAAATTTTCAGTGATTTTTAATTTAAATCTAGATTTTAAGAATACGATCCAACTACAGCAAATTTCACCAATACACAAACAATATACTTAAAACAGAATTTTATAAAGGAGTAGACATGATTTTTTTAAACTTAAAGTTTTTCTTTTTGTTAAAAGCTCTATGTAGCATAGCATGTCATATATTTAGGGAATATTCGCTTAGAAAAGACTGAAATTATTTTCATGCATCACTAAGATACTTGGGATTTAAAAATACACAGTGCATGCACACACACACACACACACACACACACACACACACACACACACACACATTGACATTGTACAATATAAACAAATGTACATAGTCCCAGGAATGTTTCTCAAGTTTGTCAAATATAACTCATTTAACAACATAAACATATTTCTTTCCGGCAATGAAAATATTTGTTTTAAAACTATACTACTAAGGTGGACCAGCATTTATTGATACCTAGAAATTATTTGTTACATGATAAGTGTTGTAAAAATTCTCCCATAGAATATAACAATTTTAGGGGGCTGAAAGGGACTGGGAGAATGGCACAGTGGTTAAAGTCCCCTATTTGAATCCCTCATCACTACATAAGCCAGGTGTGGTGGCTTATGCCTGTAATCCGAGTATTTGGGATGTTGAGGCAGGAGGATTTCTGTGAGTTCAAGGCTAGCTTGTGCTACAGAGTGAAATTCTAGTTCAAAAAAAGAAGAACAATTTTAGATTTTAGAAATGTACTTAAATTTAATTTGTGCATGTTTATGTATTTACAGTTATCATTTTTACTAATATATATCTCAATAATCCAGTATTTTTACACTCAACTAGAAAAATATATAACCACTTTCTACGTGCCTTTTACCTGTAGCATAAACTTTTAGCACTTAATATATGTTTTATGCTGAAGCCTGTATACAATGTGAAAACAATTTGTCATGATAACAATAAGAAGCACTGGATGCCACTAAAATTATTTTTGATAATTAAATCAACTGATGATTATGCATTTGAAAAACTTAAGCATTTGAAATGTATGCCACACCTAACAGATGGCAGTCCAAGTCCGAAAACTCCAAAGTTCAATCTCTTCAACATTATTCAGAACTCCTTAGGGCTTGAAATATCAAGGAGCCATAGCAACCTTCGTGTCCCTTTGCCTACAGCCACTCCTGAAGCCTCTGTTTGATGAAACCCTTTAGCCAGTGTCCTGTCTATTGGGGACTACGTGGCTGAGCCAGGCCCCTAGTATATTTCATGAACTTTTAAATTCTTTTTACATTCATTAAAAATCTTAAACAATTAGAATTTTTCAATCCTCTCCATCCAGAAAGTAATGAAAAACTTTGGACATATTGAGCTGAAATATGCATATAATAATTTATCATATTAATTTAGCATGTTAATATGATCAGAAAGGTAGTTAAAATGATAATTTAAATAAATAACCTGAAAGTATAAGCGTGTCATGGAGATATTTTATCCATTCTTAGAATACCTGCAAGGCTTAAGATTATTTCAAATTTAAGGTCTATAACACACTTGTCTCATAAATCAATAAAATATAAAGAATAAATAGCAAAGTATAACTGACACTGTGAATATTTGTTAGAAGGCATTTATGTTTCTTCTTTAAGAGCAAACAACATTTCCTTAAGGGTAATGAAATTCTTGTAAGAATAGAACAAACATATTCAATACAGAAAATATTTTTCTTCTGACAATAACAGAAACAAAGATGTGTGGTTTTTATTTATTTTGTGCTGTTTTGTTTAGAGTTGAGTACTGATTGAACTTAGCTCCTTACAGGTAGACAAGTGTTTTATCATTGAAATACATTCTCAGTCTTATTTATACTATTAATTTATACTGATTTATTTTTAATGAGGGAAGTAGAATTTAGTGCAAGGATATCTGTTTACACACTGTTTTATCATTACTACTTTTCAGTTTATTGAGCCACCAGGAATTTTCTACACTCACCTACATCCTAAACACAAACTTTCCTTTTGAGTGACATTCTGAAGTAGTTTTTAAGTAAACTATTATAGTAATTTTCTATAACGAAAGCAGTGAAATTTTGTTATGAACTTTATTTTTTTAAAGTTGTCTGAATTTTTTTTTTTTTTTTTTTGAGACAGAGTGTTGTTTGTAGTGCAGGCTGGAGCTGAACTCACCGTGTAGTCTAGACTGGCCTCAAACTCACTGCAATCCTCTTGTCTCAACCGCACAAGTGCTTGGATTATAGGCATGCCCCACCATGCCTGGCTTATTGAAGTTATTCGAAATTAATAATTCTCACCATGCCAAAAATCTTGTGAAAGAAGAAATTGGAAAGGTAGCACAGGACTGTAATGCCAGCGCTCTGAGAGGGTAAGACAGGTGTGTCGTGATGCTGAGCATAGTCTAGCCAATTTAATGACCTAGCAGGAATCTCTCTCTCTAAAAATAATAATAATAATAATAATAGACTGGGAACATAGGTGAAAAGAAAAGAAAAAAGCTAAACAGCAAGGTTTTTGAGTTTGAGATCTGAATCCCTTTTATAATTTAATCTATCAATAAGGGTTAACGTCAACTAATAAAAATATTAAAATCAATACAATCGGGAGAAAAAATGAGAATTAATTGCGCTCTAGAATAAAGTTCCAAAGAGCTCACCATTATCTCTGGGATTTTTAAATGCGTAATAAAGATTTAAGAAAATTAGACGGCACAGATGGGAACAGGACTTTTTGGGAAGAAGAATCCTCCTGGGATCTACTTATCTCCCTTGAAAATATGAAAAGGTAGATTAAAAATAAAAACAAAGAATATGGGTAATAACTAAGGTCTTTAGTCTTTCGGGAAAATATGTGGATTTTGAAACCAATCTTATTGCAAAAGAATTTAGGTACTTATTTTCATTCGTTTGGCTACTTCAAAATAAACCCAAATTGCTGACTAAATATATCTTTGCAAATTTCCTAATGGGTTCTGTGGCTGTCACCGCAGGAGTATTTTGCTTCCAGGGATGAGCGTACCTGATTGGGCTAGGGAACTATGAATTTGAGTCAGCAATTGCCCATGGCAAGGGAGGTGAACAGGTTTTCAATGTGCGGCATTATCAGAAAATTAGGTCTAGAACAGTTTTATAAACCTGTCCAGAATATATTTCCAAACTGATAAATGGTTGCTGAAATGTATGAATTGTGAAAAAAATATAGAATTCCCCAAATGTGAAAATATTTCTGCCATATACTGGGTAGAAATCCACTATTCTGCAATATAATATTTTAATTATGGAAATTGAAAAAATCTTTATTGTTTTATATACAGTCGTCTGTAAAACAATAACAGATGAAATTTCCAAGGGATACACTCAGGGGACCTTATGGGAATTATAGCTGGATGTCCTGGGGTGGATATGGGACAGGGCTACTTGTCCCCAAGCATATATGTGAATTTCTCACACTTGTTTAAGTAACATGACTGTCAGGTTCTATTTTAGTTGCCAGAAAAGCAGCACAGGACAAAATAAAGATTACTCTTTTTCATGTGGTAGATCTTCTATGAGAAGGATAAGTGAAGAAAAAACAAATTATAGATTATGACAGAGAAATGCAGTGAATTACTAGAGGATAGTAGAATGCAAGGAGAATCAATTATAAAAGCAAGATCAGAATCATTGAGAAATTTCAATTATCACAATAAAAAACCTGAGAGAGTCAGCAGACATGGAAATGAATTTGGAAATAAGCGAGCATACATCTGGGCATGTAGGTGTTTGTTGAGCTGAGAGGACTTTAGCAGAGAGGGGGAAGCCCTCAAGCCCTAGGACTGAGGGGCCTTTTCTGTCACTGCAGGATTTTGTAGGAGTACAGAAACAGGAGCTATATAACATTATCAGGACCTGCATACAGGGGCTTAAAGTCAGTGAACTTCCTCGAGGGCAGGAGATAATGATGACTGAAATCAGGGCATTGGCTGGATTGGTTGGGAAAGTTATGAGACATAAATTGAGTACAGAGTTCTCTATGATTTGTCTTCATGAATTGATTTGGAAGAGATCCTAGAGAACTCAGTTCGGGTGGAGTAGTGATCTGGACTTGGGGGCAGGTCAAATATAAGGTGCCTATTAGATCTTCAGGTGGAGATATTCAGAAAGTAGTAAATAGAAGACCAGTATTGCAGAATGACTTAAGGTTGTGCTTTCTAGAATTATCTCGTGGAAAGGCTATGTCAAAAATGGATGGTACATGTCAACGGTATCGACTTAGAAAGGGATCAAAGAAAGAAACTGAAGGCAAGGCAACATAACAGGAGGCTGGAGTAACAAGAGAAAGTCAGCAGGAAAAAAAACCAGAAACAACCAACTAATTATTCAGGGGAAAGAGCTGATAGAGGTGCCATCCTAAGTCAACCATACAAAGATTTTGATGAGAGGAGTTATCAAACCTTTTAGATGTGGTTAAGAGATCAAATAAAAGAAATGAGAACTGAAAAAATGAATTAGCCATGTAGGTATATTGAAAGACTTGATGGGAATTGTTCTGAAGTTCTTCCGGGTATGAATTTCTTATAAGAATTAATTTAGAAAGAATGTGAATTCAAGAATTAAAGGCAACCAATAGAAACTTTTTTGAAGATCTTGGTCAAAAGGAGAACAAATAAATACATTTTGACATAATTTTTAAAACTAACCCCAAAATTTGAAGTAAAGTAAATTTCTTAAGTTTAAGTGTTTTTCCACTAGAGGAATTAAATGCAGATATTTCACAAAATTTCAAAACATGGAGAAAATAGGAAAAACAATGAATGAAAATAAAAATAGGAATTACTGTATTAGTCAATAAATGGCAATTGCTTAAATTTTAATGAATAATTATCAAGTATTACAAAATAAATCAGGAATCAGAACATGTTTTCTGATGAGAAGGCACAGTAAGTACTTCAGACTTGCAGGTCCCAGTCTTTTCAATTTTGTGACTGTATCACAAAAATTTTAAATCAATAGACACGTTGAGTTTCAGTAAAACCACAAATACAAAATTAAGCATTAGTTCCTATGTTAGCTGCAGGCCAGAGTTTACTAATTTTAAGAGTCTTAAATCCTTGAAAACAGTGAAAAGTTTGGTGTTCACGAAACTCCAATCCATTACTGATAGAAAAGATGGATTTCTTTATACTAATGATATTATCTTTACTTATAATGTACTTGATAGGTTTTGAATATTTGTATTCCCAAATCCCATAAATTGAACTCCTAAAACCCAAAATTAATGATAAGGGGAAGTGGATCCTTTTGAGCAATGATTAGGTTAGGAGGCCCAGATGCTGTAAAGTGGGCAAGTGCCTTTATAAATTATTCCCAAAGGAGATTTTTTTTTTTTTTGCCCTTTCTACCATGTGAGGTCACAGCAAGAAGTCATTACCTGAGGGGTCTGAAAATGAGCCCTGAGAAAACACAGAACTTGCCAGCGAGCCGACCTTGGACTTCTCAGCCTCCAGAACTTCAAGAAATGCTTTTTTGTTGTTATATCTCAAGTTATTTGTTCCCTGATACTGGGTGGTCTAAGATGATACTTTAAATATTTCCCCGATAAGAAAAAGATTCTTACAGAAGATTGCAGATGCTTGCCACCATCATTTGCTTTTCAAACCACATTTTCCACTGTACTGTCATCACATTCTTGCCAAAGTTCCCAAGGATAAGTATCTCTCCAACAGAATGGTCGTTATTCTGCTATAAATCAGGACAAGACAGTCATACAAAAGACTTGCTAAGTTAATGAAATATTGATTAGATAAATATATAGTTTATAATCAATGCAGAATGAGGTGACCACAGTTGCCCTGCTATATCTTTTGCTCTTCTGTTACTTTCTGTTATTGGCAGGACCACCAAAAGGGACAACAGAGTTCACGTATGCGTGCGTGTGTGTGTGTGTGTGTGTGTGTGTGTGTGTGTGTGTGTGTTTCAATAAGAAAGGCTTTTTTGTATGTGTTACTGTCTTAGAAAAAGACAAATAGTAAAGGAAATGATAGCCAGAGAAGCTAACACTTAGAATCTATTCAACAGTGGCGGTCCTTATTGGCTTAGTTTGTAGCAAATATAACAGACTTCCTTAGAGAAATCTCAATATGGTTTATGAATGTATTCTAAAAAATAATTCCAGTGTTGCTTAATGCCTCAGTGAAAAATCAGAAACAAAAACTCTTCCAGAAAAACCCTACTTGTGTAATGCAAAGAATAGTATTTCGGCGGGGGGGGTGGGGGGGGTGGGGGAGAGGGCTGGGGTTGACTGATTACAACTCTTGGGAAACCAGAATTAGAAATCTTACAGTGAAAATGAAAGGAATCACATTATTTCACTACCTTTTGTCTGTTTCTCGTCACTTAAATATGCGGTGCCCTTTTTGTTACAGAAGAGGATGACGATCAGTCATTTGACACATACTAAGTACAATGGATGTGTTCCATGGAACTTTCTCATTAATCAAAGTGCAAACTCCCTCAGTCCTGATCAAAGCAATGTTTCAGTGGCTGCTGCTAAGTACATCCCAGATCCATAAAAACAAACCAAGGCACGTTTGTTAAAACTTACTGTCCCAAAACATATTCTGAGTTTTAGGACTGGTTGCTTCTAGACCCTGTAGCCTCACAGGAGCCCTGTTTGTGCTTTTAGAAGTCTTTGGGGGATCTTGTGTACTGGAATTGTTTAGCAGGGCTCTGGACGCCTGTGTCAAGAGGACTACAGCAGAGCCCCACCTTATTGGACTTTCCACTCTGATCCATAGAAATATTTTGAGATTTGTGAGTATGGAACTGTGTCCACACCAGAATTAGCAACAATTACTGATTTGATTCCAAACACTCCGTGAATGAACAGGAAAATATTTCTGATATATCTGATCTCTGGATCTCTCGAGATGTGGTAAAGCTTAGCATGCTTCCTAGAATGCATAAAACCTAGAAGGTCAAATTTCCTCACCTTATAATTTCTGGTTAATTATAGTGATTGAAGAAGAGTACAGTAAAGACACTTTGTGAAATCGGAGACACAATTCATTGATACTTTTGTTCTAATTCTTAAACGAAACTTGACAAAAAAGAAGTCCTAATATAATGCTTATAAAGCAAGATAAAGTTATCATCTCTTCGATGACTGTGTAACTCCTCCTATGATTAGATATTCTGTGTGTACACTCATGCACAGGAAGAAAAAGGTAGTATGTTTTTAGATCATTCATGTGCTACTCAATAATTTGTTGATAAAGACAGTGGGTTCCACTGTTATAATTCTTGTGCTAGAATTGCTGCCTGTCAATGAATGTTGCTGATATCTCTTTAACTTCGCAATCATTTCAACAAACACAAGTGAGAAGAAAAACTCTTCCTTAATGAAGGAATAAACAGATGCAACCTTGCATATTTGTAAATCTGATGCAGATCGATCACAAGGGGGCTCTCACAGTTTCTGTGTTCTCCATTTTTGCAAATAAGCAGGCATTCATGGGTAACTTGGCTGATGAAAGAGTTATTGCAATGTCACTCCATTCAAACCTAGAGACGTGGGAGACAAACATCCAACTCATTTTCATGACTTTTTAGTCCCATCATTTCTACTAATGTAGCATTTTAGTGTAATTTAGACGCATATTCAATGACATTACCCATGCTTCATGGCAAAGTACCAGAAAGCATTAATCCTATTTTCTCAAAGAAGCGCAAGAAGATGGTCATACTCCTTCATTATACATAAGCAGAAACACCAAAGTGGACCCTTCCCTCTCCTTTCCATTATGGTGGTTTCTGTAATATCTCATCTTTTATGCAGTGCCTATTTTATTCTCCAACCATACTTCAAGCATTAGGAGAAGGAAGGGCACTGAAAGTGGTAATCCAATTTTTCAACCTGCGAACTAAATTACATTCCATGAGGGATTCATCTGGTGACATATTCTTTAAAGTATTTAAAATATGCAAATACACTGCAGCCTGGGCATAATGTGTCCAGCTGCAAATTAGAGTAGTTAACTTCTCAAGCTAAATCCAAGTACTGGAGGAAAGTTTCTATCTCCAAAGGACAGTGTAAGTTCTGCTAGTGGCTGGAACTCAGTGACAAGCCATTTATGTTAGATGCACTGCTAATTAATATTTCCCCTTGCTGCAGTGTCTTTCTTGTGGAAGAGTATTTTCAGGAGAATGAACACGACTTTTTGTGTTATGTAAATGTCAAAAGCCTCACCCATTAGCACGGTGCCAGAAAAAGGACTTAAATGAGTGGAAACAGTTATTGGAAACAAGTGTGTAGCCAACTTTAAAATCATTCTATAAGAAATCCTGTTAACTCCTTATCCCATTTTATGTACAACAAAACTGAAAGGCAATTTTCAATTTTGATTATCACATTTGGATAAAAAGTATGTGGAGTTGATTTTATTTCTATAAGAAGTAGGTAAAGGAGCTTTGTGTATTCTCTTAATGATTGGGAGCATGGTTGCAAATTTTTATAAGGACATACATCTAAATATAAACCCAAGACTCTATTTAGTCTGAAGGAATACAAATCAATTTAACTTCAGATTTTCTTTCCTAGATAAATAAATTGACACAGAAGCCGAACGAATTTATTATTGGGTCTAACATTTGCATGTTGAGGGGATATAACCAAACAATTAGCTTTTAAAAATCTATCCCTTCAAAAATCGGTTTCTGTATATGTTTTGGGTCTATGCACTGTCTGTACTGTGATGATTTATTCCAAGTTCAGATATGCCAAGTATTAGTAAAAGCATCTTATCAATTTACTCCTGCATAGGCAGGTGTTACTCATGATAAAAATATATGAATTTTTATATATTTTAATAAAATAATGTTGATCTGGTTTCTAAGACTTAGAGATAGCTTTTGGTAGAATTTGGCAACTAGTTAGGAGTTTGGACATGAAGTCAATTATATTTCCATTGAAACACTGACTGATGTAGAGAAAATAGCAAAATATTCTAAGTGAGGCCTACAAAAAAGGTGGGTTGGTGTGTCTGCTTTTTATTTAAACCATCATTTAATGAAACTTATTTGATTAACTCAAATTGTGACCCACCTTTGCAGTGCTGACCAGAAATTATAGAAAAATCTATTTTCAGCTCTGTCTACCTCTTAGCTTTGAAAGTCCAGATCTACAACAATTGATCTGATGTCATTCTAATGTTTACAGCTAATTTATTTAAAACAGGTCTCCTTCCCTCTGTTCCAAATCAGTACTTCTCTTTCAACTTCTGGTTGATAACTGTAATTCACAACGATAAAACACATCCGGCTGGGTATCTACATATGCATAAATCTAAACAGGACAAATTCAGGGCTGCGAAACCTGGAAGTTTAATCCCTGGAAAGAGATTGCCAGAGGTTGATTAAAGAAGGAATGCAGGTGTGTTGAACATTCAGCCTCAAGTTTCTATATTCCAGATAGGACGAAAAAAGAAAATGGGAGATCATTACTACTAAATCTCAAGTGGCAAATCTGTGTCACCAAGGGATTCTGATCAAGGGATCCTGGAAAGACAGGCACATCCCACCTGCAAGTGTGACAATCTGATTAGCCAGGCCTGAGGAGACATATGGAATAAACCAGTGGAACGTCCTAGCCTCGCCATCAGCAGGTTTATTAGTTTCAAGCTACCCATCTTTTTTGGTTCAGTTGTTTTAATGTGTCTCACATTCTCTTCATAGAAGCTTTATCATACATTTATAATATATTTAGATTTACATGTCACTTTCTGTTTTTCATGTAGCTACTTCTCGATTTTTTTGAATTGTAACATTTTCCATATCATGAAGTTTCATAACCTTAAAATTACTGATTTGTACTTGTTACATAATCAGCTCATTTTTAAGACAGCAGCAAGATTATGATTCAGGAACTATTAATTTTCAATTTTTTTCAATTAAAGGCAGAAAAAACATTCTGCCTATTTTCAAAGTGAGTCTTAAAAATTGGTTCATTGCCAGTGCAGGAGTCAAGTGATTCAATGGAAAAAAAAACGTTTTTTCAATCAAAATTCCTCTGGATCAAAAGTGTGTTTATTTTAAACAGATTTTAATTCACATAGTCCATAAATATTAGATTATAGATCTAAACATTCAAAAATGTTTTTAATTTAATAGACAATAATTTATGGAAGGCACCATTTTCTTATATTTAATAAAAACCGTAGAAGCTATTTACAAAATAAAATACCACTTATATACAAGCTACCCATTTTGAGGACAAGTAAATACAAGTAAAAATTGCAAGAAGATACCTCTTTGTACATGCCTTGATGTCTACAGTATTTGCAGAAAAAGACTCATAAATGTTGGCTAAATTATGAGTAAATGAATATTTTCATACATTACTAGTGAATACAAGCAAGTGGACAATGGAATCCATTTGGAAGTTTTCAAAAAGTCAAATGAAGAGGCACTAATTGAAGAGCTCTATGTATATACTCAAGAACATTAAAAAACATGATTACACCGAAAATTGTGTTTGTATATTAATAATGATATTCACAATAGCACAATGAAAAAAAGCAGTGTCCATCAGATAAATAATGGATAAGCAAAATATCCTACATCTGAATATTGGAATAATACCTATAAAAAATGAAACACTGACATGTGAAACACAAGCCCATCATGAAAGCTTTATGAAGTACATGTTTGTGAAAGCGGCTAGACACAATCGTTCGTGTCTTGTACTATTTCTGTCATGTGAAATGTCAGGGGAAGGCCAATGTCGAAGGACAGAAAGAGGATTAGGGATTGTTAGAGACATGGGGCAGATGAAACATGAGAGTAATGAATTTGAACTTCCTTTTTGGGTCAGTGGAAATGTTCTGAAATTAAATAGTGATGGTTAAAATGCATGATGGATAGTGTAAAAATATTGAATTGTGCATTCTTAAAGGATGGCTTTTATGGTGTGTGAATGATAATTCCATTTTAAAAACCTGAAGCATTAAGAAACAATATAAAATAACTCCTTATTTTTTTCCTCAGTCTGGCAGATATTTCTCCCTTTCATTTTCTAGGCAGATACTTTCCAAGAAATAAGTCATAGTTCAAAAATTTGAAATCAGTGGTTTTACTTTCATAACAGATTCTACACGAATTAATCAGTCTCTATATTCCTAAAAAATGAACACCTGTATACATCTCTTACTCACATTTTGTCTCTAGTATTTACTTTAATAAAAACTCCTATATAAAACTCTTTATATATCATATGTATTCATCATTGACTAACTTTATATCCCAACCTGTCCTCTTATTTTCAATTTTATTTTATAATAATTTCAAATTATAATAACCTATTATTTATTTTCTTATTTTAGTGAATGGAAACATTAGTTTATATTTACATTTAGAGATGTATATTGATATTTGTTAATTTTAGGAATCTACTCGTGATTAAGCCAGGCTTTTGCACTGAGCTACACTCTCCATTCTCAGCCAATTATATATTGTATTTTCAGGAAGGATATTCCTAAGTCACTGAGTTACCCAGTCTGCAACTGACCTTGTAATATTCTTTGTCTTATTCTCCCAGAGTAACAGGATCGCAAGCCTTAGCCGCCGTGACTAGTTTACTTATATTCAATTTTATTGCAGTTAATAAGAGCATTTCTACCTAAAAGGAATTCTTCAGTTTAGTGTATTAGTTAATTTTCCACTATGAAGACAATATACCTGATAAAATCAACTTATGAGGCGAAAAATACTGCTTTGGCGCCTAGCTTCAGAGAGTCTCGACGGCAAATTCTTCTGTTATTACTCTGTGTGTGTCCCTGTGTGTTACTACAGCACATCACACTGGGACGTGTGGTGGAGAAGGTTTGTTCCCCTCACAGCAACCAGGAGGCAAAGAAAAAAATAAAAGTAAAACAGGATGGGTCTGGAGTTTCTGTAACGCCTGAAGTGCACGCCCCCTGTGGCCTAGGAGTCCTCCCACGAGGCTTCCCATTGATAGTGTCCGACACTTCCCAATAGCACCATGGGCCAGGGAGCGAGCCTTTACTTCAATATGTGCGTTTTTGGAAGGCACTCGACAGATAAACTACAGCACTCGCAGTTAGTACCGTTTACTATATATTGGATTATTACGATCACAATTCTTCTTTCTGAAATCCTTGTGGTCTTCATCCGGAAAAGACCACTGAACAGCTGAGGAGGGTCGAACAACAGGGAAGACACTCTGAGACTCGTTTCAGAGAACGCAGTCTGCTTTCCTAAGGAGGACCTTTCACTTAGAAAGAGGGACAACGCGGAAGGGGTAGGAATGCCCCATCAAGCTGCTAATCGTAGCCTTTTGCCATACATGTACTATATTACGGACAAGGAAGTAAGTAGGAAGCATTCTGGTGCCAAGCACATTGGTCGGCATGTCAGGGCAGGAAGGCGAGAGGTGTTCCTCATACAGAGTACTAGGTCTGAGCGCAGGATCTGAGAGTCCTGGACATGAGCCAACCCGTTTCTCCTACAAATTCACATGTGTGAATCTTTGAAAGTTAGCCATCCCTGGTCTTTTGATCACTTTCTCAAGCTATTTATCTTCTATTCACCTGAGCTTAAAAATATATATATTTTTCACATTATTGTCCTATTTTCTACAATATCCATGTGATCTTTCTAGGATGCTTTAAACTTTACTTAATTGAATCAAGATTTAAGCCCATTCCTCATGACTCTTCTCAGCCTCCTATGGGTTCTTACTTTTCTGCACCTAATGATCTAAGTCAGAAGTTGCAGGCTAGCTTTTTCCCAGGCTTCATGACGTAGAAGTACTTTTCCCTAATTTGCAATGCATAATTGGGCTTTCAGTACCGTTTCATCCCGTCACATAGGTATTTTGTCTTCTATAAATTTCTCTAGTTTCCAGAATCTTCTAACAAGATCTGAAAGTTATTTTATATTTTCTATTGTTTTTGTACTTTCTCATTTAGGTTATAATTAGAAAAATTATGTCCTGTGGAATGCATTCTGCTTAGGCACTGTTGTACTGTACAAGCCAGTGTAAAATAATGAAAATTCTGCATGTTTCCAGTTTTCCTACCTAGGAATATACTTAAATTTCAATTATAAGGAAGTATCAAAATCTCTTCTCCTTTGACAGTACATTGTTTCTGAGTAAATTTAGAATTAGTCCCTCCATTCCAAACATGCAAAGAAATATATTCACAGATTTGTATCAGGAGTATGGCCTGGAAATTGAATATATATATATATATATATTTAATCCAATACATCTGGCATTCCCAGTTCTACCATTAACCTCATTTTATACATAAGTAATTGAGACCTATAGAAACTCAAGAAACATATTGAAGGCCACAAAATAGTAACTGATAAATCACACAATTAGAAAAGCCATACCTTAGCATCTGGGCACTTAATGGGCACTGCACCTCTTGCTCTCGCTGCGCTGTGGAACAACCGAAGTAAGAAAGCTAAGGAACAACATCTTTCTTTTGCCTTGAAAGCTGTAGCTTCTCCTTCACACCTACTTGGATGTACCCTACAAAGGTTGTCAGATTCATTAAAAAGAGTATTTTGATTTTTTTTTTAAAGAGACATGAGTTAACTACCAACTCTGCTTGAAAAGGTAAAAACAACACACTCATGTATGCTCCCTTGATATGCTACACATCAGGGACGACTTTTCACCAATCTACACTTGAAGAGTTAGCATTTGAGTAAACAGATGTTTGACTCACGCATTAGAAACAAACTCCGCATATTGTCGAATGGGGAGAGAATTGAATGCTAAGATTAACAGGGAGTCCTGGCTTAGAATAGGAATTCACTGAGCTTTAGCCAGATGTGCTTTTTTTTCTTTCCTGTGTTACATCTCCCTTCCTGATATTGAATATGTTTCTCCCGAATCACAGCCTCAGGCTTTTCCTAGCATTACGTGAAATTTCATTTCATAAAATCCAGAATGTTATTCTGTCAAGCTATGTTGTTACAAAATGTGATTTACTGGCATATGGTAGTATTCATCCACTCTGAATAAAGATGTATTTAACATCCTCTGTGGGAAAGTTTGGATATTAATACTAGGCCCTAATCACAAAAGGTCAACATAGAGAAGAGTGTGAATCAATTTTATTGTATTTTAAATGTATTTTTTATAATTAATCTTGATAATTATAATTTGATGTATTGGTTGAAAATTACTGTGAGGAATATAGTGATTAGTACATGGTTCAAGACAGACAAATCTGGCTTGAAAGATCAGTCCTACTACCTAATTAGCAATAGGCATATTAATTTCTTATTTTTAATAGGAGTAGTAATACTTGTCAGGACTTTAATGAGAATTAAATGATATAATACTTATGAATTATCCATTGTAATACCCAACATATGACAGTTTTTCAATAAAGCATTAATATCATTAATTAATATTATAGTGTCAGATCAATATGTGTTCAATGAACTACAGTTCTACATGCTATATCCAACATTATAAAATTTCATCAGATTATCTAGGATCTAGAAATCATTGTGCCAAACTGGACAATCTTTACAATGTCATTGACGAATTAAGGTAGGTTTTCCAAGAGTAATGAAAAAGGACTATCAAAAATCTTAATATTCCAGAGTATGCTAAGTCATTTCCTACATATGACAAAATTATTCACAAGGTTATGAATAGAAGTTTCACACAGAAATAATATAGAAAAGTTCAAATTCCACTTAAGGTAAATTGTATGTGCTAGGTGATTTTTGGATATATTTTAGATACTTCTGAGCTGAATAACATTCTCATCTTATCTAAAGATAGACCCCCTCTAAGATATGCATATATTTGCTTGGCCTGATTAAAGGTACTGATAACTCTTCTGGGAAATTATTTTTGTGAGTACCTTCAAAAGCGTTTTTATCTGTATCTTCTATTAAAAATTGCCTAAAACTCCAAATGAAGAAGGGAATGTCAACTTTAAGATCTACTTTTTAAGTTCCTGAGACCTCATATTTTAGCTTCCTCTGTAGTTGCCAATGCTTTTATGTCAACTATCCATACTGCAATAAAGGAGGTAATAATCAAGTTGCCCACTGGAGCTCTATTTTAAATGATGCATAATAGTACTGTTGCAATGCTTCATTGTGCAGTTATCACTTTCTTATGCTTTTATAAACCTATCTGAATTGGGGACTGACAGATATAATTATAATTCTTGCCCCCTTTCAAGCCAAAACTGAATTTGTTTTGAAATAAAAATGTTTACTTTTCCCAACGTATTTGTTTTCAATTATTTTCCTCATGACACAATGATATGAAGAAAAGGAGCAACTTATAAAAACCTCTTGCTTCTAAAAATCTATGTTGTAAGTATGCATAGACATGCACAAACACGCTAGTTCATGTCTCTTTCCACTTGTACGACTATTATTGAATTTTTTTTACCTAGCCTTGCTCTTAAAAAAAAAAAAAACAGTAGGCCACCAGTAATCTTTATTTCAGTGACATGAGGTAAATTTCTAAGTACAGTACAGTGTTGACTTGATTAACTTCAAGGAATGCAAAGACAAGAAATTTCACACTTTTATTATAAATGTGAACTTTTTAGTTATAAGAAATATTTAACATCATTGGCACTGTTTGTAATAATGTATTTTCAAAGTCTTCTAAGTTAAATCTGAACTGACATTTTTAAAGTTTTGATACGAATAAAGGTCAGAAATTACAATGTGAATAGACTTTGTCTTTTATGTACAATTACAATTTGTAAAGACTCTGGGAAAGGAAATATGTTTGAAAAGACTACATATATCTTCCGTTGACAGAAGAATTTTGTTACTTCCAAAGGAAGCTCTCGCTTTCTGTTTTATAGTTTTCTTCCCAGGAGAGCAATTGTACATATAATTTGGAGGAAACAGAGAGACATTGTTATAATGGCCAAACCATTAGCAAATACACAAAGCCAAGGAGGCAGCCTTACATTACTCTAAACCAAATTAACTCAGCAGATGTAAAAAAAAAAAAAAAAAAAAAAAAAAAAAAAAAAAAAAAAAAAAAAAAAAAAAAAAAAAAAAAAAAAAATCTTTGGAGATCTCACTAAGATCTAAAATCTGAATAACTGATGACCAGCAGGTTGTGCCATCATGAAAGAACAAAGGGGTCTAAATACAAAAGATAACTATGAGAAGGCTGCTTAAGTCCTATAATTTATAATGACAATCATAAAACTTTCCTCAACCTTCCTATATCCATGCTGCAAAATGTTGGATCCTCTGCCAACATCACAGAAGGCTGATGCTTGATTAAACTTTTGAAATCTAAAAGCCACCTGTCTAAGATACATTTCATTGAAGGGAAAATAAGACATCCTGAAAGAAATGGAAGATTGTTAGGTTGAGAAGAGAGAGACAGACGGATAGACCTGGGTTCCCATCTGATCTTGCTTCTACTCCCAGTATTGTGTTAATACAATCACGGTGCATACAGAGTAGGCAGAAACAGCAAGCTATTTTCTACTTATGTTTTGCTGAATTGAAATCCTGAAGTAATGACCAGATCTGAATACTCATCAGGTTAAAGCTTGATCAAAATGATTATTAATTTTAAATTGACTGCATTACATCGTAGATGTTGGTTACTTTCCTCAAATCTTCAGTTTTGTCATCTGCAGGGTCTACTAGATATGAATTCTGTCACTGTGATGTTCTTATGTGATAGTTGGTTTTGCTGTTTGTTATGTGCTCTTTGTTTTGAAGTTAAAAAACTGCAAATAGTATGTTTTCATTTTATTTAATTATTGTCAGATGCAAAAGAGAATTACTCTTTTGGAGATATGTCCAAAATGCAAATATGCAGAAACTTGTCCAAGAAACTCAGAAGTGTGGCTTTTCAAAGGTCACTTGCATTGAAATTTGAAAAATGAAGCAAATGCGTTGCTCATTCTTCTAACCGTTCCATGGCCCACACACACCCGTTCCAGGTATATCGTGGAACATTACCTATTTTCATTGTACTGTGCGTGATAAGTTTAACTGTGATTTATACATTCTCAAGGAGACTGCATAGAATATTTTGTTTAATTGGCTCATTAAAACCTATCAACTATTAAATACTGTGTAGATGACTTTGAAAGTCAACTTGGATTCAATTTATTCATCAGGCAATGATAATACACTGAGCAGTGTGTGTGTGTTTGTATGTGTGTGTGTGTGTGTGTGTGTGCTCACACAAATAGATGTACAGAGAAAAGGAAACAGAACAAAGATTAATTAACTCATGATTGTCCACAATGATGAATTATAGTTACATAGATGTAATTGATACAACTTGTGTGATGTTGTGTCGTAGTTGCTTCAACATGGCACATATAATAGAGGCTTATAAATGTATATTTTGATGGCTATACAGTATATTTATATGTGTGTGTATATATATACATATATATATGTATATATATACACACACAAAATTTGGATATACATTAATATACACGTGTACCTGTATACATACATGCTATATACACATAAAGACAATATTATTTACTAGTCTGAAGGCTGGCAACACTGCAAACAAAGCAATTCTAGTTTTTCTTTTCTGATTCCAATACCAAACACTTTTCCTGTTAATATCTGAATACTTGTAATAAATGCTCAGACGGATGCAACAGACTAGCCTACAGCAGAACTGACCAAATTTTAAACGCTTCTTCATAGAACAAGTGGAGAAGTAAGTAAGGTATAGGCTTTGGCATCTCAACAGGTTTATTACAGTACGTAAATTATTGAAGATTACTTTTTTCAGTTACTGGTGGATGAGAGGAAATTAAGAAATTGTAAAAGGCAGCCCTGAAATTTAAAATTTGAATTAATGGCATTTGCAGCATGACCTTACTTTTCAGATTGGCCAAATATAATCAAGATAATTAAAACCGGTATGTTCCTTAGAGTCTAAAAGATATTCCATTATTTAATTTATCTCCCACCATGCTATTATGAAAAAGTAAAATGACTAATAGACACTCATTTCAAAGATTTAAGACAGTAAGATTTAAAAGTTACCTAATGACTTGCACTGTGGTTTGGATATGGAATATCCAAAAAAAGTCTCATGTTGCTATGCATACTGTGCACTGATGGAAGGGCAGCCCTTCTGGAAGGGGCAGATGCTTGGCCTTGACCTGGTGGGGTGTGTGCTGGTCCTGCCTTCCTCCCAGACTTGTCTCTGTTCAGCCATGCTGTGAGGACCTCTGTGTCTGCAGTTCTGGCTCTGGCACTGGCTCTGGTTCAGGCTCTAGCCACAGCCCCACCATGTGATTCCACCCTTCGCTAGCTGCTCACCCATGAACAGAATGAAACCTTCTGAACCCTTAAGCAAAAACAGAACTTTTCCTCCCCTAATATGTGGATTTTGGGAATTGAGTCACAGTGACAAAAAAGTAACAAGACAGCTTGTTTAAAGTTGTAAATTAAGTGTAAAGTTAGAACTTGATCTGTATTTTTTATTCCAAATAACACGCTTTTTCGTGACCATTATTTTCTTCTTTATATTAAATAATATTATCTTTTATTATTTTATTGTATAACTAACTTCATACATCAAGTTATACACAGAGACAATTTACACAAATTGTGATAGATTAATAATCAAATGTATTCCAGTATTGTGCTAAAATCCGTCCTTGACTTAACATCTATGAATCTCAAAATACTTCAATTTAGAGAGTACTATATTTTTTTAATTTTAAAAACAAAACTAATTTGCATCTTAGATTAATTGTACTTACACAAAATAAATTTACTAAGTGTCATAAGTCATAGCATGAAGTAGAAATAAATTTCAAATTTAGAGTTATGCAGTACTACACAATACTGTGTTTATCACATATATATGATTTATATTGTCATATTATTATAATTTCTATATATCGTTACAAATTCAAAATAATTGTTATATAGTTGAAACCTGTGTTTCCTTCTTGATTTTCTTAAAATATTTTAATCATTTTATATAGATGAAGAATTATGCAGCTGTATTGTCTTAGACTCATATTTTTAAAGTTATTTCCCTATAAATGCCTATTTATTCTTGGCTAAAGACACTTATTTGGAATCTTTTCCATTTACTCTTACTTGAAGGGAAACTTTACAATACACACAAGGTTGCAATACTTTCTCCAAGAATAATTACATGGAATAAATATAAAGTTTGACTTTGTTTCCAATAAGATATCTATTATTAAAATTCAGGTATTTATCATTATGCTTTTTTTCTGTATGTTGTGAAGAAGTTGACCATAGAAAGCTTGCGTATTTGGCTGAAGTTGACATGGCCAGATAAAATGCAATTTGGATCAACTGACTGAGTTATTCCAAATCATCAAGAAGATTGCAGATGTTTTTTTTTTTTTTTTTTTTCCCAAGACACACTGTCAACTCACTAGAGACACACAGACAGACAGAGGGTCATTCTGGGCCTGCGGATGCTACTTTACAAATCTTGCTATTGACTACTATTGTACATCGCCTCTAAAAACCAAACCAAACCAAAACACTTTGTTTTGAGTATGTTGTTTCTAAAGATAGATGCTTCTTGTATAACCAATTACATTATCAAATCTGGGACCTGAGAAAATGAGAATGTGATTTGAGGTATAATAAACTGCAGGAAGCAAATAAAATACACTTGTATAAATGATATTTATGTATGGAAAAATATATCTGGCTTTCCCTAAAGTAGTCAGGTAAGTCTCATTGAGCAAATATCTATTTCTTTTTCTGATTGCCTACTGTGCCATGCTGCATGTGGATTAATTACTTGGTAATAAGCATGGTAATAAACAAGTGTTGTGCAGGTTTAAGGAATCCCATGCAACTCATTTCAAATGGAAACAAAATGATCAGGTCTCTTGCCATGTGACTTGACTGTAAACAAATTTTGCTGGTCAGGCATATAGCATGTGCTCCTCAGTATGACTGAGGGGAAGCTGGCACTTCACTGGAGACGTTTGTGTTGATTCTGGGCCCAAACACAAGCCATTATGCTTAGCTGCTTGATTTTCTGCCCTTTCATTTTAATATGTAAGTGCTAATGCTGCCCAAGTGAATTAAAAAAAAATACAAGCAGAAAAAGACTCAGGAATATTTAGACAACTCCACTGAAGAATTACGCACTCTGACAAGATAATAGTTTTTTACTGAAAGACAGATGGTCTTCCAAACCCAAAAACATTTGCCAAGAAAAAAAACAAAAACAAAAACAAAATGCAAATGGAATATGCTTATTCTTAAGTACATCCCTTTAAGATGACAGTCAAGTTCTCTTGATTCAAGTGTGCTAAATAACCATGTATAAAAGAATAAATTTAGCTACAGATTCTGAAAACTATTGCTAAGTTTAACAGATGAAAAAGGAGACTGAGAAAGTTTAGTGAAAAGTAAAAGAAGACTTTTTTCCCCTAATATGACAACTTTTAAACTGTCCTACACAATAAAGAAATTTACAAGTTTCTTAAAAGTGATTATTTTAATACTCAATAAAACATGAAGCTTTCATTTTTGAGTATATTTGTAAGCTGGTCATGATTTAGATCTCTGATGTCCCCTAAAAGTTTCTTTTGTTTGGAGATGTCCAGACTAAGGGACTCTGTGTTTATCAGGACTGTTCATCCAAGGATGAATTCAGAAGCTGATTGTGCTATTAGGAAGTGGAGCCTGCTTGGAGTTAGATGCCTGGGGGCGTAACTTAGAAGGGTATGTTCATGTCCTCAATCCCTTCCCTCTCCTCTGCTTCCTGCTGCTATGAGTTGAACAACTGACCCCCACCATGCCTTTTCACCTTGGCATTTCTCTTTTGAAGTCAGATAATTATGGATTGAAAATATAAGCCAAAATGAATCTCTCCTCCCCTAAGTGGTTGTATAGGGTATCGTAGTTGAAGGACAACATGATGACTCATACATAGGTATTTGATTAAAAAAATCAATTCATAAGAGACAGAGTATCTTGATATGAGATTTGGTTAAAAGTGTTAATCCAACATTCCCTGCAATGTAGTTATTCCAGACATATTTTAAGCAATAATTATTAACGTAAGTAAGTTAATTTAGATCTTATGACTAGTGTAGAGAACTGGAAAACAAAAATCTCGCAGTGTCAAATATTTTACCCTAATTGCCTTCAGTTTGCATTTTAACTATTGACATTTTCAATTTACAATAAATACTATGGGCTGTGGTTTGAATCCAGAAATCTGAGTATTCTTATTCTTGCTTTATACTAGAAATAAAAAGTACCTGCAAAGTGTTTCACTTTATTGCAAGAGAATTGAAAGAATAACTGGAAAAAGAGATGAAATTAGGAAAAAGAAAAGTAGGAAGAAAGGAAGCAAGTGTAGAAAAGCAACTGAGAGAGAAAAAAAGGACAGAACTTGTGATAGTCCTGGGATACTAAGGATCCGAGTCATGCTGACTTTGTAGTGGAGTTGCTTGTCTTTCTTTTTCTTCTGTGGGGAAGCTGACTCATCCTCAGTCTTGGCATCTGTGGGCAGAAGTTGTCACTGATATCAGTTGGCTTCAGTCCAGCTTAGCACTAATTGTTTTTCCTCTTTCAGCCAGAAGCCCTTGTTATAGGACCAGAGATCAACAATTTAAGAAATGCTCACTAATGTGTGACTTTTCAAAATGCCACCAAACATAAACCAAGTCAGATTGTTTATGCTAGGAATGAATTGCTATTAATCATGGTGGTGGTTGGTTTGCATTAAAGGAATTAGATGCTAAATTAAAAAAAATGGTAGAACCAAATGTTGACAAAAAATACGGATGAACAGAAGATACCTAAAGAAGCCAGTTGGTAGAAAGCAGTAACATGGGAAATAGGATGGAATCACATGTGTGTCCATGTATATTCTGGGGGAACTTTTCTCAACTCAACGTTCATTGACTTCCTGAGCTACATATTTTGTTCTTAGATTTCCATGAAATTCACCTTCCCACTTCAAATCTATCTTTAACATAGGTCCCACCTGTGTGTGGGGAGGTACATGTTTCAAACCTCAGTTTGCCTTGACTGTAGCGCCATTCAAAGCATTCAGGGAGCTACTTGTTAAGAGGCCCACATTGAACGCATCTGGGAAGTGGGAAGGACACTGATTTTTGCTTGAAATATCCCTTAGTAGTTCTAATAAGCAAAGAAAAAGAGCCACTAGACTAGCTTAATTTGTTCTTAGTTCTTTGGAAGCAAAGGAACCAGGCCAAACTTCGTGTTTTTGACAGTAGGAAAACATAAAATTAACCACTGAAACATCCTGGCTTAACAACTAAATTATGTGGTACTCTACTTTGAACTACTTATTCAATTAATGGTTTTCTTGTGGCTAATGATAATCCAATTAATGTGTGTATGTTAATCCAGGTTTCAAAGCATTTTTACCCATATTTTCACAATTGCTTCCAACTGTAACTACGTGGGAAAACATTAGTCTTTTCTGTTTGCAATATTTTTACATGTTACTATGTTCAAGGTAATATATCATGTTTATCTAAGTTTTGTCCAAGTTCTCAGTTGTTTCTATTTTCATTTTTTATATTTTATGAGGCATAAATATGTGGTCTTTTTGAATTATTGTATAATCTTTTGATTAAGCATACTACATCTTACACGTTAGGTCAGCACATTTTCATTTTCTATAAAATCCCCCAATGGTGAATATTGATTACACAATCTTTTTGTAACTCCATCATGGTCTCGTGAAAGCAGCCACCCAGGTACAGCATGCAAAAGCAGATGTGCCCATGTCATAACAAAATCATTCA